>VMDO01001711.1:140000-145000 GCA_007922755.1 Pedetes capensis
TTAGAGAAAACAGAGGGGCCCAGAAATATACGATGTTCTTTATTTCTCTTAAAAAAGATGAAACGTGTTGCAATTGGCTCAAGTGAACATGGTCATGTTAGTATCTTCCACGTCACAGTGAGTGTGTGTTGCATTTATGGAAGATGTCAGATGCTTGGGTTGGGTTGCAACTTGAACAAATTTATAGATGGTCCTGGGAAGGTTGGGGCTGGTGACACACAAATGGTGGGGCAGAAAATACCATCCAGGAAATCATAGATTCTCACTTAAGAATCTGGAGCAAGTCTGGGGTCAACAGTTGCGTGCCAGATATTGTCCTTGCTGTGAGAAGATCAGAATGTTTAGAGCACAGAATGGCACAGGCTCTCAAGTGTGTGATATGATCTGCAGGGGTAGGAATCAAAGTCTTGTTGTTGTTGTTGTTAGGTGCCGTCGAGTCGAGTCCGACTCATAGCGACCCTATGTACAGCAGATCGAAATACTTGCCGATTCTGTGCCAGGCAAACGATCTTATTTATGTTTAAGCCCATTGTTGCAGACACTGTGTCAATCCATCTGGTGGAGGGTTTTCCTCTTTTGCGTTGACCTGCCATTCCCCCTAACATGATGTCCTTCTCCAGGGATTGATCTCTCCTGACTACATGTCTGAAATACGTAAGACGCAGTCTGGCATTCTTGCTTCCAAGGAGCACTCTGGTTGTACTTCTTCTAGGACAGATTTGTTGGTTCTTTTGGCAGTCCATGGTATATTCAATAGATGTCTCCAGCACCACAATTCAAAAGCGTCAATTCTTTTTCTGTCTCCCTTGTTCAATGTCCAGCTTTCACAACCATATGATGCCACTGAAAATACCATGGCATGAGTCAGACACACCTTCATCTTCAATGTGACACCTTTGCTTTTCAATACTCTAAAGAGATCTTATCAAAGTCTTAGAAAGGAGGAAAATAGATCCCAAATTGTTCTTCCACCTGTGCAAAATCATTATTACTCAAATAATAGAATAAAAACTACATTAAATGTCTCCTGATTCCCAAATGAGGGGCTCTTCTGACTATTTTCTAGCAAGCAGAATGAACTCAAGGTCATGTGGACCAATCATTCATTCCTAAATGTTGTAAAATGTATTCCTAGAGAGAGCAAATCCATCAAAATACTATGGTACTCTAAATGTCTTCACTATAGAATTACTTATACTGAAGCATATCATCCATTGAATGGATTCTTCTTTTTATGGCATCAGCTTACATTGCTTAGTTTTAAAATTAATACCTCTGTGAAAATTATTGCTTTTCCAAGAGCCCCAGTAAGTAGACATCTTTACCTAGCATGATATCTGGGCCAATTGTGAAGTAAAAAACAAACATATCAGTGGGAATCCAGCATGTCATGCTTTTATTGGTAAGCTAATGTAAAAGAATTTTCAGGCAATAGGATTATGTAGAGAGAAATTGGGAGGAAATTGGCAAAAACCCGAAAAGTGGGAAAATGGCTTTTGAAGATCTGGTTTGTAAATTAGAAATCTAAGGAAAGTGAAAATAATGTGACTGGACAAATCCCCCGAACCTGATTGGACAATTGGAAAACAAAGGCCTCGGAGCTGATTGGTTCAAGCCATCTATAAAAGGAGCTGCACTGCAGCAGCTTGCTCTCTCTGGATTTGACGATCAAGACAACATCTCTCTCTCTCTACCAGACCAGCTAAGAAGAAGAAACTCTCTCTGGATTCAACCAGCAACACAGAAGCATCTCTCCTGGTGACCACCTAGACCAGGATGACTAGAAGGTACTCTCAAGGAAAGACAGACTACAAGCAAGCTGTGGAAAGCCTCTTGGACCCAGCACCAAGAGGCGGAAGCTGAGGACAGTCTCTGGCCCCAGCACCAGAGTCAAAAGATCCTCCACTGCCCTCAAGGCAGCATAAGAACCATAGCACTTGTAAGCTGTACACTTTGGGCTCCTCTTGGCCCTTGTCAGGGCAGAGAGACAATAAACAACTTTCAGTCCCTACAAGGCAAAAGCACCCAAGGCTTTTCTTTTCTCCCATCTCACAGTGTACCCAAGGGTGGCAGGAGTCCACACCCCTCACCCAGGGGTCCTGAGTGAGTTGTGTTTAGTTATTCTGTGTGCATGGCCCCACCTCCTGTTAGAACATCCGGGCCAGACCAGCGAGGAGCGTTCCCCACAGGATTACAGGTTGAGTAACCCTTAATCCCTTAGCTAAAATGCCTGGGACTAGAACTGTTCCTATTTCAGATGTTTCGGGTTTGGGAATATTTGCACATTCATAATGAGATATCTTGGGGAAGGGCCCAAGTCTAGACATGAATTCATTTATGTTTCATATACACCTTAAACACACATAGTGTGAACATAATTATATGCAGTACTTTTATTGCAACAGTTTTTTAGTTGGTTGGTTGGTTGCTTGGTTGGTTGGGGGAGTGGGGCCAGATGGGATCCAGGATCTTGCACAGGCTGGTGCGCTGCCACTGAGCCACATCCCCAGGCCAATGCCCCCATTTGAACTGTGACCCATCACATGAGGTCAGGGGTGGAATTTTCCACTGCTGGTACTTTTTCAGTGCTGACAAAGTTTCAGATTTCAGAGCATTTCAGATTTTGGGTTTCTAGATTCAGGATGGCCAAACTGTACTTAGCCTGATTGACAGAATCAGAAAATGAGCTTCCCAGTGACAGGTAAGAACAGTCAGCCTTTCCCATTATTTTTGGTGGCACGGGGGCTTCCAGTATAAAGCCAATATCTTAGAGGAACAATGAACATCCTGAGTGCCAGGAGACAGTTCCCTCATAAGAAGGAGAAGGAGACTCAGGAGCTCTGCAATTTTTGCCGATTCTGCCTTTGACCAGGTCACGAAGGAAATGAGAGCTGGGGAGAGATCAGCGGTGCTCCAGTAAGCAAGCATCCTCCACATGCCGATAAACTCTGGGAATGGGGAAGAAATATTGCCTTTTAGCAAAATTCAGTTATTATTTAAAAATATTGTTGAGGATCATATTCATTGCGTTCCACAGAACATAATTACTTATGAGAATCACTAGATTAAATTTTTGCCTGATATTAGTCCAAGATCAGTTTTAATTCCAAATAATCAATAATATTTCATTTTTAATTGAATTTAATTCATTCTAATTGAAACTTGAGATAGTAACAGATATATTAGAATATACTGGAACATAAGTAGTCATCCCACGCCATCTGTGAGGGAGTGGTTCCAGAATTCCCTGCGAATGCCAAAATCCACAGATGTTCACGTCCCTTATAGAAAATGCTGTCACATTTGCACAGAATCTATGCATATCCTTCTGCGTACATTCAGTCACCTTTAGATTGCTTATATCTTCTTGTTGTTGTTGTTGTTGTTGTTAGATGCCATCAAGTCATTGTTGTTGTTGTTAGGTGGCGTCGAGTCCGTATCCGACTCATAGCTACCCTCTGTACAACAGGGGAAACACCATTGTCAGTGCTTCTCTGCTGTTCATTGGGTTTTCGATGGCAGATTGGTTTTTGGGAGGGGGTTGCCAGGTCCTTCTCCCAAGCCTACAGCTTCTGGTGTTCCCAGGCGGTCTCCCATCCAGGTACTAACCAGGCCCGACCCTGCTTAGCTTCTGAGATCTGACGGGATCGGATGCCACAGGGCTATGGCTGCAGGCAAAAGCACAGTAGATATTTGTAAATTTCTGTCTTATAGCAAGCTTTACTTTTATTATTTAAAGCATCAAATTGCCAATTGGTGAAGTTAATCTCCATAATAAGATAGACATGAAAAATGACTTTGAAAAAGTATAATTTGTAGATTCTGCAGCCATAGCCCTGTGGCATCTGATCCCATCAGATCTTGGAAGCTAAGCAGTGTTGGGCCTGGTTAGTACCTGGATGAGAGACTGCCTGGGAACACCACATACTGTAGGCTTGAGAGAAGGACCTGGCAACCCACTCCCAAAAAAACAGCCACTGAAAACCCTATGAATACCAGAGAGGCACTGAAAATAGTGATTCACCTGTTGTACATAGGGTCACCATGATTCAGACACACACTTGACAGCACCTGACAACAGCAACAATATTTTAATATGTTTTAAATAGTGGTTTTCAGGAATGTTTATGATAATGGAATCTAGACACTGCAAAATACGGAGACAAATCTTTCTTAATTTAATCCAATTAACTCTACATATGCCATCTGGGTTTTTAAAGAACATGTTGTCCTTTTCAGAATTGTCTGCAGTAAAGTTTGAGCAATAGGAAGATGTTGCTTGAGCGGAGATAAGCAGGCTTACCCACCTCCTCTCCCTTCTCATGTTACGGGGCATTGGAGCTCGTGTTCACCAGGCTGTCCTCCCCGACTCCAGCCTCCTTCACGAAGCGTGTGATCTTTGGGACTCCATCCTTGTTGGCACAACATGCTGATCCTCTTCACTACCCTTCTGGGAACCTCTGTTGTTTGTTTTTGTTGTTGTTAGGTGCCATCAAGTCGGTATCCGACTCATATCAACCCTCACAGGGTTTTCAATGGCTGACTGTTTCGGGATTGCCTTGGGAGTGGGTTGCCAGGTCCTTCTCCCATTTTTGAGGTGCTGGGAATCAAACTCGGGACCTCAGAGACTGCAGTGCAGTGCTCTACCAACTGAGCTAAATCCCAGCCCCTGAGAACCTCTAGGACCACTTAATTTTCCAACATGATGAGCAGCTTGGGATTTATGTGCAGATGTCTTCTGAGAAGAATGGCTTGTATATTGTAACATGCTATGCATGTTGTTGTCATTGTCATTGGGTGCCATAGAGTTGGTTCTGACTCATAGCAACTCTATGTACAACAGGAAAACACTCCCTGACACCGTGCCATGCCTGGCATTATTGTCAGTGCTTCTCTGCTACTCATAGGGTTTTCAAGGGCTGATTGATTTTTGGGAGTGGGTTGCCAGGTCCTTCTCCCAAGCCCACAGCACCCAGTGTTCCCAGGTGGTCTCCCATCCA
>VMDO01001711.1:150000-194659 GCA_007922755.1 Pedetes capensis
CCTTGAGGAGGACAAGCGTAAGAGGAGCGGGATGGGCTTGCCAGCTCTCATGGATGAGTGAAGAAAGACAGCTAAGCCGGGCGCGGTGGCGCACACCTGTCATCCCAGTGGCTCGGGAAATGGAGGCAGGAGGATCGCAAGTTTGAGACCAGAGGCAGTCTGCATAACTTAGTGAGACCCTGTCTCAAAAAAAAAAAAAAAAGTAAAAAAAATGGGCTGGGGGTGCAGCTCAGTGGTCCAGCATTTGCAGAGCATGAAGGCGCGAGGCCCTGGGTTCAACCCCCAGTACCGCAAAAAAAAAGAAAAAGAAAAAGAAAAAGAAAGAGAAAGGAAGAGAGAAGGAAAGAAAGAAAGAAAGAAAGAAAGAAAGAAAGAAAGAAAGAGAGAGAGAGACAGACAGAGAGAGAGAGAGAGAAAGAAAGAAAGAAAAGAAAGAAAGGAAGGAAGGAAGGAAGGAAGGAAGGAAGGAAGGAAGGAAGACAGCTACACCAACCATGGCCAGCCAAGTGGGCCAGATGGCCTCCTGGGAAAGCGGCTCCTGAACTGCCATGAAAGCGGCCATCACAAAGAGCAGCTTCCTAGGGACAGGTGACCGCAAGCAGAAGAATCTCCTGAGGAATGTCCCAGTGGGAAGAGGCGTAAGGGAAATAATCCCGCTGTCAGAACAAAGTAAGGCAACCTAGAAGAGCAGTTTTCCATAGTGTCCTTCTGATCATAACGGCTCAGGGCGGCCAAGACAGGGAAGAGCCAAGAGACTCCTAGGCAGAGGGGAGAGCGAGGAGGAAGATCCAGCAGTGGGAATGGGTTTTATCCATCACAGGAACCCAGAGCAGGTTGCTGCTGCTCTTTGCCCAGCCACTTACAGATGGAAGTGGGTGGAAGCATTATCGATGTGCCTCGTTGTCCTGTGAGACGGCACCTTAGGCAGGTGCGGACGGGCTGCGCTTCTGGTTTCATCTGGGCTCACCCATGTGTCAGGGCCAGGCTGGGTCTGCGGGGGCTTCTGGGTCTCTCACGGCCTCCGCCAAGATGGCCTGTGGCACTCCATGTGCTTCTCCCCCTCTGGCAGCCATCGCGGCTCCAGACATCCACCCAAGAGCTCAGGCAAGAAGCCCAGGAGGTCTTCTGCTGCCTGGACTCAGAACTGACCCCACAGCACTCCTGCAGCTCTCCACTGGTCATAATAAGGCCTGGGGCCAGCCAGGTCCCTGGGGAGAAAGACAGACTTCAGGCTTCATGGGACAGCCTCAGAGTCACAGTGAGGAGTGAAGGCTCTGGGAGGGCAATCAGGTTCCTTCTCGCTGTCCAAGCCAGACATCCCTAACCTTCTTAGCACCAGGGACCAGTGACATGGAAGACAGTTTTTCCATGGACCAAGTAGGAGGTGGGTAGTTTGAGGATGATTCAACTGCATCACACTTCCTGGGTAAATACAGATGAAGCTTCCCTGGCTGATCTACCACTCACATCATGCTATGCCGACCAGTTCCTAACAGGGCACGAACTGGTGCTAGGGATTGGGTTCCCCTGGTCTAAGCCACAGCAGCTGACTCAAGGAAAGTGCAGTGAAGGACACATCAGTGGTCAGGTTGTTCAGGTGTTGACCTGCCTGATGAGGAGATGGGATATCTATGAAGTGCAGCGGAGGCCACTGAGGGCGAGGACTTATGTTTTTGAACTATAACTGGGGCTGCTGCATGGCGGGAGGTTAGCAAAGGACAAGAGCAGAAGCAGGGTAGTCAGTCGGAAGTAACGGTAGTGACAGAGACAGCATTTGATGGTGTCGAGGACAAGCAGCCACGGAGCTTGAGAAAGTTCGATTGAGTCAGAAAACATTGCATAAATAGAGCTCATGGGATGGCCAAAGCATTCTCTGTAGGAGGCCAGAGAGGGAGAGAAATCAAGCCTGATTGCAAGAGTTCTCTGTACCAAGTGAGTTGTTGAACTCTACAGGAAGTGGGACAGTGGCAAGTTTGGAAAAGCAACTTAAGTTCCATTTGGTACATATTAAGTTTGAGATGTCAGTATCCATAGCACCTGTCATCCAATCACTCCTGATCTTGGAAGCTAAGCAGGGTCGGACCTGCTGGGCTTGGTTTGCCCTTGGATGGGAGACCACATCAGAACACCAGGTGCTGTGGGCTTGGCAGAAGGACCTGACAACCCACTCCCAAAAAGCAACCTGCCATTGAAAACCCTATGAATAGCAGAGAAGCACTGACAATAGTGCTGGGTGTGGCACAGCGTCAGGGAGTGTTTTGATCTGTTGTACATAGGGTTGCTATGAGTCGGACCTGACTGGATGGCACCTCACAACAACAAGAAGCTTGAGGTATCCATCACCCATTCAGATGATGGTGTCTAGAAAGGGGTTAGATATATAAGATCATTAGGTGTTTAGAGCTGGTGTAATCCACATTCTTGTTGTTGTTAGGTGCTGTCCAGTCGGTATCCAACTCATAGCCACCCTCACAGGGTTTTCAATGGCTGACTGTTTTGGGATTGCCTTGGGAGTGGATTGCCAGGCCCTTCTCCCATTTTTGCGGTGCTGGGAATTGAACTCAGGGCCTCAGAGACTGCAGCGCAGCGCTCTACCCACTGAGCTAAATCCCAGCCCAATCCACATTCTAATGCCATTGAAAAGCATGAAAACATATTTGATCAACCATGAAAAGAACGGGGAATAAAGTCCAGGACCAAATTCAATAAAACCCAAAAGTTTAGAGTTACCTAGAAGATAGGACAGCACATGGGACGGAGGAGTACCCAGTAAAATCACCAGGCAGTCACTGATAGAAGATAGCCATGCACTGTGGACATGCCGCACCAGGTAAGTCCATGCTGTGGGGGCTTCCTAACCCCTGCCCACTAGATGTCAACGGTGCTTTTCCTTATTTGCAACAACAAGCAATGCATTACCAAGTCCTCCTCGAAGCACTCAGCTGAGAGCCACGGCTCTGGGCAAAAGTAGCTGCCGAGTGCATCAGACACCACGGAATGGTCTGATGCCCAGCACAGGGAGGAACCACAAGCACGGCCATGTGGAGGCCACTGGTGACCCCAACATCAAACTGCATCAGCGGACTGTGGAGAAACCAGGCTGCGTTAGATGAAGCCGCAGAGCGAGTGAGGGTCAAAGGACCAGAGGAAGGAAGCGGGCAGTGCTGCAGAAATGTCGTGCTGCGCCCACGAACAGAGCCTCCGAGCTGCCGCTGGAAGGGCCTTTGAGGCACGGAAAGGTTTGCAGTGGGAGCAAGCTAGCGTTCTGACAGGGAGGAAGAGGCTGGTGATGAGGGAGACTGTGAGCTGGGCATGCAGAATCACAGAAGGGCCACACCCCAGACAATGCCAGCAGGGGGCGCGATGGGGGGAGTAGGAGACGAGAGCTCGTGAGCAGAATAACTGCCCAGAGTGGCCCTGGGGTGCAGCGGTGAGGGGAGCCAGCCTGGGCCTCTTCTCCAGGGAGGACCGACTGAGACCAACTTCCTGCTCAAGGTTGAGTCTGTGGTTCAAGGCTCCTCCCCTGCCTGACACGACCCTGCTACAGCAGCCCAGCGCACAGTACCTGTTCAGATCCACAACTGACTTCTTTAACTCTACGCTGACTTTACCCGATCTTCTCAAGTAACTCCACGAACCCTTCCCTCCTATTTGCAGTCCCTTCTCTTGCCCTGCGCCCACAGCGTTGCCCTCTCCAGCTGTCCCACCCCAACCCAGGATCGCTGTTACCTGAAGCCCATCTGAACATCTTCCCTAATTTCCTAGTGACACAGATGGTGAAAAAACTGACTAGGTCCTTATTGGAACCTCCAAATCATACAAAACTTCATCCAAAACTTCTGCATGCAATAGTAAGCTGAAGTTTAAATTGCAAGGCGCTGTGAGTTAAGCATTCATGGACAAGATGAAATAATAAGAGAGCTGCACTAGTCAGGGATCCCCAGAGTAACAAGACAGCGGGGAGAGGGAAGAGTGAGAGAGAGAAAAACTGGAAGAAAGAGAGGGAGAGAGAGAGAGAGAGAGAGAGAGAGAGAGAGAGAGAGAGAATGAGCTGCCAAATTTATGAGGTTTACAATTCCAAGATCTGCAGTTCACAAGCTGGGGACCCAGGAGAGACAATGGTGTCTAAAGCCTGGCAGACTGGAGATCCAGAAAGAGCTAATCCTTCAGTCTGAAGTCAAAGACAGGAAGAGCCAATGTCCAGCACAAGGCAGGCAAGCAGGAAAGATGCCCTCTGGCTCAGGGAGGTCAGTTTTTTGTTCTGTTCAGATGAAGCCCACTCTCACAGGGAGACACAATCTGCTTTAATCAGCCCACCAATTCAAATGTTACCCTCATCAAAAAACAGTCTAATAGATGAGCCCAAAATAATGCTTGGCCAGATATCTGGGCACCCTCTGGGCCAATCAAGGTGACACATAAGATTACCCTTCGCAAGTGTTATGGGAACAGAGGAACAAGTAAATAGAAACAAGATCGGGAGCCCTATTGTTACAAAGTTGTCTCCTCATAACTCTTACCCCTAAAGTGATGGTGTTGCCTGCAGCCGTAGCCCTGTGGCATCCGATCCCGTCAGATCTCGGAAGCTAAGTAGGGTCGGGCCTGGTTAGTACCTGGATGGGAAACCACCTGGGAACACCAGGTGCTGTAGGCTTGAGAGAAGGACCTGGCAACCCCCTCCCAAAAATCAATCCACCATTGAAAACCCTATGGACAGCAGAGAAGCACTGACAATAGTGTTTCACCTGTTGTACAGAGGGTCGCTATGAGTCGGATACCGACTTGACAGCACCTAACAACAACAACAACAACAACAACAACAACAAAGTGATGGTGTTATGAGTTGGGACTTTTGAGAGGAGATTAGATTATAAGAGCAGAGCCCTCACAATGGGAGGAGTGAGTGACCTGATAAAAGAGATCCCAGAGCCGGTCCTCACCCGCCCCACCCTGTGAAGACACAGGAAGATGGCTCTATCTGTGAGTAAGGAAGCAGAGTTCCCCAGTCACTGGATCTGCTGATAACTGGATCTTGGACTCCCAGCCTCCAGAACCCCAAGAAATAAATTTCCACTGTTTCCAGACCACCCAGTCTATGGGTATTTTTTATAGCAACCCAAAGAGACAAAGACACCATTTAGGATGCCAAGGGTGGGGCGATGGCAGGACAAAGACAAAGACACTGCTCAGGACCCAGGTGAGCTCCATTCTAACTTCTCGTTCCATCCCAAATGTTGAGACGACTCGACATTAGTATGTGATTAAAGTGACACCAGCTAGAGCCAGATGTATCCCTCGGAACCAAGTGCTCCTATTCAGTTGATTGTGCAGAAGGTAGCAATGACAAAAACAATATCCCAAAGACACAAGCGTCTAAATGTACACCACCCAGAACAGCTTAGGAAAGCTGCAGACTTCCCTGTAGGATCTATGACACCTAACGCTGTTATACTTACACAGCCAGAATCTGAGTGCATTCGTGTCTGACCATTGTCCCTTGTTTGTGAGATTGGCCGGATTTCCCTTCCCGGTCTGAACCATTATGCTTTCATCCTGCCTATGAGATTCTTGGCTCCCTACACTTTGGTTTCACTGATCAAATAGACTCAGTTTTCTTGACAATCCATTTGGACACAGTTCTCCAAGTGATTAAAGTCAGCCTGAAGTACAATTAATTCAAATTAAAGGTCCCTCCGGTCATGAAAATGTGGCTGAGACTTGATATCCCTCCCACTATCAGGTACCCAATCCAGAATTCCAACCAGAAGGGAGCTCATAAAACCAATAATACGTGGTTACAAGATGACAAACAAATGCATTTTGTGGCATCGTTATTACACGTGCACAAATAACCCCACCGTATTTGTTGTCTTAAATATCCATCTGAGAAACCCTTCCCACCCAAACCTGGCCACGGTCAGGATCCCCCACTCACTGCCCCTCACTGATCATCTGTGGAAATTAGCTTCCACCTCCATTTGTGGCGTTAAAGAGAAAAGGGAGAGAATTGCCCTCAAGATGGAAGACATAACATTCTTCCCCACGGGGTCACCCATATTTCTCACACCTGTGGAAGGAGGGTGAGGATCACTTCTATTTTAGAATATTCTATTCTTTTCTATCACAGCGTAAAGAGCCCTGAGAGCAAAGTGTGCACAGACTAGGGAAGCCCCCAGTAGTCAGTCTCAGGTGGCTCAGTTCATCCGGTTAAAAGTGAGAACCTCACGCTGGTCTCTGTCAGAGTCGTTTCTCCGAAATCCATCCGCCAGTCACCTCAGCACTAAGGAGCTCCCAGAAACTGAAAAGATATTAAACACGGGGCTTTGTCCTCAAGGCAAAGCCAATTGCACAAAGAGAGCATGTTTTCATAAAACGTTGCCTTTTCATTAACAGTGCTGGTTAATATACTCTGACTGATAGTCTATTAGGGCTAGAAAGGGAAAGATGACCTTAGTCTAAAATGGGTGGGGACCTGGGGTAAAGAGACCGGCCTCAAGGCGCTGGTTGAAGGATGGATGGATCAGAGCAAGGTGAACCCTTAGAGAATGTTCAGAGGACAGCGGAAGCACAGCTGGAGGGGCATGGGACACGGCAGACAGCTGGGTGAGGTCAGAGAGTCAATCAATTCATCCATTCAATTATTAACCCATTAGTTCAATAGGTTTTCTTACTGGAATTGTCTAATATACTAGATACCATGTGGAGTATGTACAGGGAATGCAGGTGTGAGCCAGGCAGAAACGATGCCCACCCTCACAGATCCTACGCCTCAGCAGAAAGAAAGGAAACAAGCAAGTTCTAGAAGGCTGAAAGGAAGGAAACAAGCAGGTTCTAGAAGGCTGAAAGGAAACAAGCAGGTTCTAGAAGGCTGAAAGGAAGGAAAGAAGCAGGTTCTAGAAGGCTGAAAGGAAGGAAACAAGCAGGTTCTAGAAGGCTGAAAGGAAGGAAAGAAGCAGGTTCTAGAAGGCTGAAAGGAAGGAAAACAAGCAGGTTCTAGAAGGCTGAAAGGAAGGAAAGAGGCAGGTTCTAGAAGGTTGCAGGGTGGGGAGGACAGCATGAGCACAGCTGAGGGAACAGCATTGCCGGAGCAGGAATAGCGACTGCGAGTTCTCTGGGGAGCACAGCTCACTGTGCACCCAGTGGCCAGCGTGGCTGCCCACAGATGGGAAAGGACATAAGCAGCATGAGCAAGGCCGCACGGAGGCCCCGCCACCTGCGCAGGACAGGCCCTGTGCACAGCCGGAGCCGGCTCTGGGTTCCAGGAGTAACTGGAACACCTCAGAGAATTCCAAGCCTGAAAGTGACACGCCAAATACAACGCTCAACAGAGGCCGCTCGCGTTGATGAGGAGAGCAGGACATGATGGGAAAGACGCGAATGGAAGGAAGCCCAGACACCCCCCATGGAGCTACTGCCAAGGTCCAGAGGAATGGGGCGGGGTCCTGAGATCCTTTGCAGAAGGAAGCGCAGTGTGAGGTCACAAAGGGGGGCTGCCCCACAGCCCTGCAGAGGATGACAGCGCTTACGTGAAGTGCCCGGCTCCATCTGTACCAACGGAAAAGAGCAAGTGGGCAGAATTTTAATGTAAAAGAAACAAAGGTAGCCGGGCACGGTGTTGCACGCCTGTAATCCCAGAGGCTGGGGAGGCAGAGGCAGGAGGATCACAAGTTCAAGACCAGAGGCAGCCTGCGTAACTTAGTGAGACCCTGTCTCAGAAAGTAAATAAATGGGCTGGGGGTGCAGCTCAGTGGTCCAGCACTTGCAATGGCTGGGAAAAGAGAGGGAGGCTCCCGCGGACCCAGGAACAGAATGGCGCGGGCCTCGTGTTCCAAGACATCGGCCCCCTTCCCACTCTCAGCTGGATCGGTGACCAGGTGGAGCCACCCCTGCCCTGCCCGGCGGTGTCAAAGTAAGCTCGAGATCCACGGCCCAGAGCCGCCCAGCATTTGAAGATGGGGATTGACACACGCAAGTGGTCACGATGAACAAGAAGCCGTTGTCCACAAGCCAGGGAAGAACACAGATGCCCGGGACGCCTCCCCTTTCCAAGGACATTCAGAAAAGGGGACAGGAGGAGCTCTGTGTGGGGGCCGCTCCAGAAGGTGACGTCAGTGCGGCCTGGCCAAGTGTGGATGGGAAGGGGAGGAGCTTGGAAGCAGCAAATGCCAAACCTGAGACAGAGGCTCCAGCTTCCAGCTGCAAGAGCAGACTCTTCCCCTGGGAGGAAGCCAGGACCAGAGCTTAGCAGGGAACAAGGGCGGGGCTCAGGCGGAAAGAGGGGACTCAGAGACATGCAGGGGGTCGCCGCTGGCTGGGGGCTCATTTGAGTCACAGTGGAGAATGTAGCCATGGGGGTTTATAAAATTGACCAGTCCTAAAACCTCTTTGGGCTAGGATTTAGCTCAGTTGGTAGAGCGCTGCGCTGCCGTCTCTGAGGTCCTGAGTTCGATTCCCAGCACCGCAAAAATGGGAGAAGGACCTGGCAATCCACTCACCAGGCAATCCCGAAACAGTCAGCCATTGAAAACCCTATGAGGGTCGCTATGAGTCGGATACAGACTCGACGGCACCTAACAACAACTAACAACAACAAAACCTCTTCAGAAAATTTCCATGATTGTCTAACGAGGACTCTGACCTGGGCAGTGGTTGGTCATTCTGGTGAGAAAGAAAACAAGCTAAACACGACAGAGGTTCCCGGGTGCCGGGCTGTTTGCCCTTGCCAGCACTTGGGTATACTCTCTCTCCATACAGCTATCTATCTCTATCTCTCTCCAATTTCCCAAGCCCTGTTTCGTTCAGTTCTGTCCCCACCTTCACTGTTCTTTAACAAACCGAAACTAGCACACCTCTCTGGAGAAAAGCCAGGTCCCAAATCCCCACTGCTGGACCCGTGCTTCAGACAAATAGCACATCTGTGACTCCATTACCTTGCATTGCCCTGAAACCACAGTGATTTGGGGAAAAGGGCTTGAGGAAAACATCCGCTAATGATCACTCTCGGTAAGGGAAATGAATTGGCTCTATAAAGACTTCTGAGCAAAAATCCTTGCTGGGACAGTTCAGGCTTGACATTAAGAAAATAGCAGCATAGGTCCACAATTCGCCGATTGGGACGTCCTCCGTCATCTTCCTGAAAGGCATTCAGGGTCAGAGGACCATGCCAGCCCAGTTTATACCTTGTCTAAATCTTCTGCAGCCCCTCTCCAGCTGGGTCAGTCTCCTACCGCTATTTCATCTTCTTTCAATCTAAAACCGTGGCTCGTCCGGAATGTTGTAAGATAGGTGCAAATCAGCATGCCGCACAGGCACGGGGGTGGTTTTGGCGGAATGTGGCTCCATTAAGTAGAGTCAATTTAGTACTGGATAAAGGAAAGGACTAAATTAGAATCGTGGTTGGCAGAAATAGTCTCCCATCTGGCAGTGTAATTACATACTACCTTGACCTGCGTGGTCCTTGCTGTTCCAAGCACTAAGATTCCTTTGGAAAGAAGGAAGGGGGGGATGGATCAAGGATTAGAAAATATATTATTCAGAATACTTCTCTATCTTTTTGAGCGATACGTTGTATACTTTTTTTTCTAATATGGCTTCTCTTTTATAAGTAACTGATATTTCCCGTCACCTAATGAATGTCACCCTTGTAGGGCTGGGATAAACAGATGAGATCTGTACGCCCATTTTCACTGGTGACATCAGACACTATTTCAACCGGGACACTGATTTAGTGCCCTCTTCGGTGTCCTCGCTCCTGAGGGGTTTTTGTTTGTTTGTTTGTTTTGTTTTGTTTTGTTTTTTCTTTAAGGGTCAGTCTTCGTCCCTGCTGACATGCGGCATTTTGAAAGACTCACAGTGGTCTTTATTTCAACCCTTGACTTCACCTTCTATGCCAGCGGGAAATTTTATACGGCTCGGATCTGCCCGGGTGTAACAGTGCCAGGAACCCAGCGCTCGGCCACGGCTGGACGGCGCCACCTACCGGCGAAACGCGACCTCCGCCTTTCCTCGGTTTGTTTTTTTGTTCTAATACTTAGCGTGTTCTCTAAATCCATAAAGATTTACCTTTTACCTTCCTACTTGAAAGCCACCACCGTCTGGACTGACAGTCACATGAAATCGCCATTTGATCCTCGGTCACTCATAATCAGGAAGATGTGGCTGCTGAGGGGAAGCTATGGAGGTAGGGAGCGGTGAGGCTCTTGGCTGCTGTCAAATGCATGATCAACCCCATTACCCAGTTTTCCCCAGGCCCCACCACACATGTTCACCAACCCACCTGATGGCCTCCTCTCCCCCTCTCCTGTCTCAGCCCCGAGATGGGCCCACCCATCCCTAGACCCCAAAGAGACTTTTCATTCACCTCAATGGGCCAGTCCTCATGGCATCCAAACAAACGGGTGGCTTTTAAACAGAAAATGACACTGATTGTCACTAAATATAACAAGTGCCTTACGTACATTTCACTGGAGCCAGACCCCAAAGAGACTTTTCATTCACCTCAACGGGCCACTGTCCTCATGGCATCCAAACAAACGGGTGGCTTTTAAACAGAAAATGACACTGATTGTCACTAAATATAACAAGTGCCTTATGTACATTTCACTGGAGCCACAAGCTCAAATTAGCCTGTCAGAATCTCGCTGTTCCTGACGCCAGCGTGTCAAGTGACACAATTAGCTCAAGAGAATAAAGAAAAGACTTGTCACAGCGGCGTCTCTCTTCCAAGCTCCATCTCTTGGCGGTGCCTAATTTAATTCAAATTCTTTTCATGCTTGGAGGGGTGTGGGTGTGTGTGTGTGTGTGTGTGTGTGTGTGCACGTGCGCGCACATGTGTGCAACCACGCACCTGTGTATGTATGTGTGTTACCCTTCAAACTTCAAAATGATCACACAGGGAAAAGTTAGACTGGCATTTTTATAAGGCCCCAAATGCTTTCCCCCCCTCTTTTACTTCCCTTCTGCAAATGAGAATTTATCAAAGGCCAAGTCTTAGTCCTTTGTGATAAAAACCAAGTATGCTGGGGAAAAAAAGATGTAAAATTCACAGTGCAACTGGAAAGATCAAAGCTTCAGGAATACTGACCGGCATGACTAATTACCCACCAACTCCCGGGCTTCAGGACAGCCAATCACAAGGTCTTCCCAGATGGTAAGGAAGCCTAAATGTGTGTGTAGGCGATGCAGAACGCCAGCGAGGGCCCCTGTGGGGCCTGCCCTGCTGCCAGCAAAAGTTGCCATGATCTGTACTCTTTTAGAGAAAAGCGTAAACACACACTCCCCCAAGATGGAGGCCAGGCACAGAGCTAACCAGAGAAGGGGACAGCTTGGGGGGGGGGGAACACACATCTGCTCTTGCCATAGAGTTGAGCCTGTTTACGAATCTAGCCCCAAGGTGGGTTAAAACAGCTTTCTATTACTATAACTGAACACCAGAGAAGATCAGCTTACAGGGAAGGAAGGTTTATTTCGGCGCATGATTCCTGGGGTTTCCGCCACGGTGGCTTGGCCACGTGCTTTGGGGCCTGTGTTGAGGAAGAACATCAGGCGGTGAGCAGGCAGTGGTGCAAAGGTTCGCCTACCGGCTGCCAGGAAGGGGTGCGGGGTCAGGGTCCCCATGCGCACATCAAGGGCACAGGCTCAGGGCCTGCCCTTCCTTGTGCTTGCCCTACGGTCCTGAAGCTTCGCCTAGCAATAGCGCCACCAGCTGGGAGCCAAATCTTCAGCATCCGGGCCTTTGGGGGACATTGGGGATACAAACCATAGCGCCAGGCCTTTGACCAGCGCTCCCTCAGTGTCAAAGGAAAGCGCAGCAAACGCACAGGGGCCAGGGGGCCCTGGGCTACCTGCTTTGGGTCATTATAGATAAATGTGCATTTTCTAAAATTCTGCATAAATGAAACCATGCAGAGTACTTTTTATTTGGCTTCTTTCATTCCGCGCAATTATTTGGGGCTTCTTCCATTTTGTAGCACGTACGGATAATTCATTCCTTGTTATGGCTGAACAGGGGCAGGAACGGGGGTGACGTCCGAAATTCCAGGGGACAGCGGCAGCCACCAGCCTCCCCAGAGCCCTGTGTCCCCCCCCTTCCCCGGGAGTCAGGACCCAGAGGGCCGGCACCCCTGCCCTTCTAGGTGCGCGTGCAGAGGGCGCCTCTGGCTGCGTGGCCAGGGCAGCCTTCAGGCGCAGACAGCTGGAGGCCGGGAGGTTCTAATACCAACTCGGGGGGACCCAGCAAGCGTGACCCCAGCGCTTAACTATCTTTAATTCCAATGAGTGGCGTCTCTGTCCCACGGAAGGGCTCCCGAGGCTGCTGGGCTCCCAGCTCCGCCTACACCAGGCGCTCAGCCAGGGAAGAAGCCACAGGCCGGGGCCTTGGACAGTGCCCGGACCTCACGGGGGACCTGGGGGACGCGGCCTGTCGCGCCCTGGGCCGAGGGGTGGCACGGAGCCCTGCCGTCCGCGCTCTCTGCCCAGAACCTGAGGCCGGGACCCCAGACCCCAGGACCTTGGCACAGGGCGCTGTCTGCCCTGCAGGACCAGCACAGTCCAGCGCGGGTGAAGACCAGGCGTCCACGTTAGGGCTCAGCAAAGTGGATTCTGCAGATTGGGTTTTTATTAAAAGAACCAGGACAGCAGCACTAACGCAGACAGAACGACAACCCCAGACCCCAGCCTGGGTGCTGGGAGCAGCGTACTACCTTTGTCACCTGGACGCCAACGTGCCTGCTACCAGCGACAGCTGTTAGGACGCAAGGTGACCACAGCCGGGCAGGGTACTGCTGGTGAAGGACTGGGGGCCACCTTCTGGAAACCACGTCCCTCTTGGTTAGTAAAACGGGACCTCATGCCATTAAACTTCACAATAATAATTTTCTACTGGGAAGTAGGTAGCCCGTATCCTATAGTGCGCGGTATCTGGGGTTTTTAGGACTTTTCATTTTGTTTGTGTTTTTTTTCTTTCTTTCTTTCTTTTTATTGGAAATTTTTAATGTACACCTTAATGTGATTCATTCTGCCATGCTTTTCATTGTGACATTTCCATATATGCATTTTGTTGTACGTTATTCATATAGGTTCCCCCTTACCCTCTTGTACGCTCCTCCCCCCATCCCATCCCCCCATCAAAAACTTCTTTACCATTTACTTGTCTTTTTATGGTAATATTTTTCTGTATATCCTTGGGTTCCAGTTCTGTTTAAGACAGAAACTTTTCCTGTAGTGAACTTTCTTTTTACCTTGTCAGAACTATGACATGCATTTTCTAGACCATCTATAATAATACCATTCTTAGATTTTTTTTCTTTTATTATGATCCGACCTTTGTATAGGATTTTTTCCCTTCTTATAGTTTTGATTCAGGTCCCACATATGAGTGAGAACATGTGGTGTTTCTCTTTCTGAACTTGTGTTTGTTCACTTAAAACAATTTTCTCCAATTCCATCCATTTTGCTGCGAATGGCATTATTTCATTTTTTGATTGCTGAGTAGTATTCCATTGTGTATATGTACCATGGTTTTTTTTATCCATTCTTCTGTTGATGGGCACTTTGGTTGATTCCATATCCTTGCTATCGTGAATTGTACTTAACGCATACCACACTGCATGTTTTAGAGTGCACCTTTGGATAATTTTGGCAAGTTCACACAGCAGTGAAGATACACATACCATCTACAGCCACTTTGAGACCCTTCCCTCCCACGCACGAACCTACTTTGGGTCATTATAGATAAACTTGCATTTTCTAAAATTTTGCATGAATGAAATCACACAGAGTACTTTTGGTTCAGCTTCTTTCATTCCACACAATTATCTGGGGCTTCTTCCATTTTGTAGTGCGTATGGATAGTTTGGGCTGGGATTTAGCTCAGTTGGTAGAGTGCCACGCTGCAGTCTCTGAGGTCCCGAGTTCAATTCCCAGCACCGCAAAAATGGGAGAAGGGCCTGGCAACCCACTCCCAAGGCAATCCCGAAAAACAGCCATTGAAAACCCTATGAGGGTCGCTATGAGTCGGATACCAACTCTACGGCACCTAACAACAACAACAACATGAATAGTTTATTTCTTTTTATGGTTGAACAGTCTTTCACTGGGTCACTAGCTCACATTAGTCACTCTTCTGTTAAGGCACATTGGGGTTCTTGGGTTCTCTGCTCCCCTCCCCTCGCTTCTGTGTTTGCACTATTGCAAATACAGCTGCAAGAAACATTTCTGTGCCAGCGTCTGTAGGATAAGTGCCTTCATTTCTGCTGAGTAAACTCCCAAGAGTAGGATGCCTAGGTTGCATGGAAGGTGGGATGTAAAGTTTCAAGACACTGCCAACCCTTTCCAAAATGCTAGGTCCTGTGAGGGTCACAGCAGGGACGCCGGCCTCCTAGCTCCTTGGCACCCTCAACCAACCCATTGTGCAGCCGTTCATTCTTGTGTTTTGTTTGGGGATTTTTGTTGTTTGTTTGCAGTACCTCCGGGTTGAGCCTAGCCTTGTACTTCTGCCACTGAGCTGAATGCCCTTCCCTTTTATTATTTTTTATTTTGAGACCAGACCTCCCTAAATTGTCCAGGCCGCCTCTCGCTGCGAACTCCGACTGCCTCAGCCTCCCAATGGGATTACGGATGTGGACCACAGGGTTCTGCCAGCCATTCTCTATCACGTGGGACTTTCTGGTCATGCACCTTCATATGCACTTTTGTTTTGATTTCGTTTGGTTTGGTTTTTGTTTTGTTTGTTTGAAACAAGTTCTCGCTATGTAGCCCAGGCTGGCTCCACTGAGCCCTGGGACTCCCGGCAGGCGCCACCTTGCCCAGCTTAAGGTGGTTGTAATTTACAATTCTCCAAAGGAAGTCTAGTAGTGTTGACTATCTTTTCATGTACGTATCTTCATAGTTTCATTGATCAGTGTTATAATCGCCCATTATTAACATTTCCAGCTTCGTTTCCAGTTGACATTATTGTGCTTACATGCCCAAGGCATGATATTTTTCCCCAAGGTTAATTAGTTACTTATAGCTCACACAGCATGTTGTTAGCAAAACAGTTAAGTCAAGTATAAGAGAATTCTTCTAGGTAAAATTTAACCAAAATTAACTTCTGGAGTTTTATACCCAAATCCATTGGAGAGGTAAATTTTCCATACGTCAACATGTTTGCCAGAGAAAAACATATGCTTTCCTTTGAGAAAACTATCTCTTTTGTAAGCTTATTTAAATTTAGTAAGTATTGCTTTTCAATCATTTGATAGAAAAGTTGGGAACTCGTATACTCTACCTAATTTTCAAGCTTATTTGTAAGTATAATTGCTAAGAACATCAAGAATTTTTAATACAGATTCTAAAAAGTAGTTTTCTCCCAATATTTATGCTTTGTTTCACTGTGGTTACCACTTTTACAACATGTAAATGCTGCATGTTTATTACTCTTAATAATTTCAGAGTTTTCAGAGGCTAATTTTATCAGAGTGTATAAAAGATAATTGGGAGAAGGACCCGGCAACCCACTCCCCCCAAAAAAATCAATTCGCCATTGAAAACCCTATGAATAGCAGAGAAGCACTGACAATAGTGTTTCACCTGTGGTATATAGGGTCGATATGAGTCAGCTACTGACTCGACGGCACCTAACAACAACAACAATAAAAGATAAATAAGCAAATACCACTGAGTAAACATTTGAATATATATGAATATAGATAGGTGATAGATAGATGGATAGATATGTATATGTGTGGAGGGGCATGTGAAAGAAAGAGAAAGAACAAGGTAATTTCTTGTTTAAAAGAAAAATCATTGTTTTTGTTGTTAGGTGCCGTTGAATGGAGTCCGACTCATAGCGATTCTCACAGCCTTCTCAATGGCTGACTGTTTCGGGATTGCCTTGGGAGTGGGTTGCCACGTCCTTCTCCCATTTTGCAGTGCTGGGAATCGAACTGGGGACCTCAGAGACTGCAGAGCAGCGCTCTACCAACTGAGCTAAATCCCAGCCCGAAAAATTGTTACAGATACATAAATCTACTAAATGAGAATTCATACATTTGGAATTTTCTGCTAGTACACTATAGCATAAACATAACTACATTTTCCTAACTATATATAAGGTGTAATAAACATTCCTAGTTGCAAGACATCCCTGTTACACCAATAATCTCATAAGCAATCAATATTCACATTTCTGCACTATGCCTTCTGACTGCTCATCATTCCATCAGCCATCGTTTCCCTCATCTAAATATGCTCCTTAAAAGTATAAGTGTGTGCTGAGAACCACTTAAGATGTTCATTCCCGATGGCTAAGTACTTTCATTATCGTAATGCAAAATTGTCTGGCAAACTAGAGAAATGAATTGTTCACAAATGAAACAAAATGAAGGAGTCTTTACAGAGAAGCACTGAGGCAATGAAAAAGTAAGAGTTGAGTAACAGGAGAATCAGAGAGAAAGATGAAAAGCAAAGAAGGTGTAGGAAATTGAAGGAAGGTTAATTAGGTGGAAATGAGTTGGCGAGAGGAGAAGCGTAAGTATCTGAGCAAGTTTTTAAAATCAGGCATGTTGAATATTAAAGAGAATTTCTGTCACCCAGTTCTTTCGTTAGGGGCCCGTCCCTGCCCATGGCCAATCTCCCCACCATTGGTTGTACTGGTGTATTAATATCTGATTCTCTGTTTCTCTTGGGGGCACCTAACAACAACAATAAAAGATAAATAAGCAAATACCACTGGGCAAACATTTGAATACATATGAATATCGATAGATAATAGATAGATTGTTGTTGTTGATAGATTGTTGTTGCTGTTGTTAGGTGCCGTCGAGTCGGTATCCGACTCATAGCGACCCTCATAGGGTTTTCAATGGCTGACTGTTTCGGGATTGCCTTGGGAGTGGATTGCCAGGTCCTTCTCCCATTTTTGCGGTGCTGGGAATTGAACTCGGGGCCTCAGAGACTGCAGCTCAGCGCTCTACCCACTGAGCTAAATCCCAGCCCAAAATAGATAGATAGATAGGTTGTTGTTGTTGTTAGGTGCCGTAGAGTCGGTATCCGACTCATAGAGACCCTCATAGGGTTTTCAATGGCTGAGTGCTTCGGGATTGCCTTGGGAGTGGGTTGCCAGGCCCTTCTCCCATTTTTGCGGTGCTGGGAATTGAACTCGGGACCTCAGAGACTGCAGCGCAGCGCTCTACCCACTGAGCTAAATCCCAGCCAGATAGATATCATGTATATGTGTGGAGGGCATGTGGTTGAACCCAAGGACTTACACTTGGACTCCTTGCAAACATTGTACCACTGAGCTGAAGCCCCACTGTTCTGTTTTTTGGTTTTTGGTTTTTGGGTTTGTTTGTTTGTTTGTTTTTGTTTTTCCACTTTTTACTTTGAGACAAAGTCTTGCTAAATATGAAGTCTGCCTCTGGTCTGAAACTTGTGATCCTTCTGCCTCGTCCTCTCAAGTCACTGGGATTACAGGTATGAGCCATTGCAGCTGGCTTAAAATCAATGCATGATTTGCCTTCACAGAGGTCAAATTCTTTGGGGGCATTTGGTGAAGCATTTCTTCACTTGAAGTTACCAAAGACATGTAGTAGCAAAACAGGTCCCCAAACAAAATAGAAGAAAATGAAATGCACAAAAATATATCACAACTAAATGTGAATTAGATGTGTATAAAACTTGGAAACATTAGAATTGGAATAAATGTTTCAGGTGATATTAGTATGCATCTAGTGTACTAAATTGCTTTGTAGACAATTAGGACAGGTCTACTTAAGGAAATACGCTTTTGCCATCAATTAAATTACTAAAAGATATAATTAATATTTTGATAGAACTAATACAAAAATCTTTTTTCCGGTGCTGAGGACCGAACCCAGGGCTTTGCATAGCACTGAGCTAAATCCCCAACCTGTATATAAAATTCAAGGCTAGGATTTAGCTCAGTTGGTAGAGCACCGCTCTGCAGTCTCTAAACCCCTGGTTTCAATTCCCAGCACCACAAAACTGGGAGAAGGACATGGCAATCCACTCCTGAGCAGAAACAATCAGCCACTGAAAACTCTATGAGGGTCACTGTGAGTCAGACACGACTAGATGGCACCTAACAACAACAACACAAAATTCCTTTGAAGCACTAATATTCTATGATCATAATGAGAGAAGTAAGTCTATTGATGTCTGTAAGCACTTATTTTTAAATAATCAGAACTAATTTTTCTTTGACATCCTTATTCAAATTTTCATCTTTTGGATTCAACTCAGAAATACAGAAAGTTTAAGTTCTGATTACTTGATCTTGTAAGTTACAGATCAAAATTGTATCTAAGACTGGTTCAGATTTTTGTCAGAGTGCTTCTTAAAAATTGTAGCAAATTTGGGAAATATAGAAAAGTAAGAGAAAGAAAACTCACCTAGTAAGCTATCATTCAAAGATGAGAGCCCTGTTTTCCAGTTATTATGTATTTTCCTAAACCATCATCTTTAACTGCTTCCCAGTATTTTATTGTATTAAAATATGATTGGTAAAATTCTTTGAAAGATTTACAGTACGTTAATATCACCCCTGCAATGTAAATGTACCCATCTCTGATTGTTTCAATAAGAGAAATTCCTGGAAATTAATGCACAAAATCAAAGCTGAATTCACTTAAATACACATTGCAGATTGCTCTCCAGAAAATGTACACTGACTTCCGTGGTCACCAGCAACACTGGAGCATGCTTGTTTTCAATGCCTTACTAGCTTGCCCAATATAATTTCTTACATAATCTATGGCTTCAAACTATATATATATATATTTATATCTACACGTGGAATGGCAAATGAAGAATGCTAGTGTGCTGGGCCCTCTTGTGCCTGTGCTGAAAGAGCCATTTCTAACCAATCACAAAGAAAACGCTTTGCTGTTGAGATCGGATCCCCCTTCCCACTCCTCCTGAAGGCGTCTCTGTAGCCAGCCACTCCGCAGCTCTCCTTGCATAAGCCCAAACCTCCCATGAGGCTATGGCATCCACGCCACGTGAGCTGGGCTGCGCTTCCTCTCGCCTGTGCAGCCCCTTCTTCCAATATGTCAACCCCCTTTCCCCAAAAAACCTGGACCTCATGCTATGTCCAGTGTTTCCTGGGGCTGCCCGCTGCAGCCCGCCCTCCTTGGCCAGCACCAGGGCTCTGGTATGATCTTTTAGCTGAAGACATTTCCCCCGACTTGGTGACTCCCACTGCAGGGGGCTTGGCTGTTGACTCCCTGGGTTCTCATCCCACGTCATCAGGGGCTCCATGAGATTATATTCTAGCAGAGGACTCAAGAAGTTCTAGAGATAACAAGAAACCACCGAATCCCCAGCCAGCAGCCCCTTGCTCTGAGTCTCCCCTCAGTCCAGCAGAGGGGAGCTGATGTGACAGTCTGATGAAGAACTTTGCTTCTGGGCTGCCTCCCTCTCTGCCCTCCTGGGCCTGGGCTCCAACAGTGCTTCCTGTCTTCCCAGCTTGAGGACCGTCCCCTGGTTGGGACGGGTACACAGATAAACACACACACTTGCGACCCAGCACTGTTTCCCAGCAGAACTGCCAATTGTTTCCTGCACAAACAAAAAGGGGAAAAGGCACAACCTAGGGGGCTTCTGGCCCCGGCCCAGGCCCTCCTCCTCACCCATGCTTCTGTTCCACGCCCCCATTGGCTTTTCCATCAACTGTAAATGGGGTTAAGCGTCTCATGCCAAAAAAACAGCTCTGCCTGACTCACACCAACTCCATGGAACCTAACACCAACAACATATATATAAATTTAGCCTACAGGAGGAGACCCTGCTACCTTGTTGTTGTTGTTGTTGTTAGGTGCCATTCTGTCTGTATCCGACTCATAGCCACCCTCATAGGGTTTTCAATGGCGAATTGTTTCAGGATTGCCTTGGGAGTGGGTTGCCACGTCCTCCTCCCATTTTTGCGGTGCTGGGAATTGAACTCGGGACCTCAGAGACTGCAGCGTGGAGCTCTACCAACTGAGCTAAATCCCAGCCCCCTGCTACATGAGTATTGTTAAAATTTTCCCTTCAAGATACAAGTGTGACTATTTTTATTTTTCATTGTTTTAGACAATCCACTTCTTATTTTGGGAGAAGGGCCTGGCAATCCATTCCCAAGGTAATCTGGAAACAGTCAGCCATTGAAAACCCTATGAGGGCCGCTATGAGTCAGATATCGACTCGATGGCACCAAACAACAACAACAACTTCTTATTTGTTGTTCAAAAATCTGTAAACTATGGCGTCGTTTCCATAAAGCCCTCCCGCAGGAAAAACACGTGGGGCCTGACCTTACCCATCACTGCCTGCGGTTCTGAGAAGGCTGGGTTGTAGTGGGTTGGTTTTGGGGGTTGTTTGGGGGCTGTTTGTTTTTGTTTCTTTTTGTTTTTTCTTCCCTAGCCTTTTTGACTCATAGTAACTAACAGTAACTTTTCAGCTGAGTTAGGATTTTTCTCGGGGTCATTTCCCAGAGTCACGAATCACCCAACAGTGGCCTCATGGCAGCAGGGGCTGGCGCTGCACACCGTGGCTCCTGGCCACGACTTGTGACCTTGTCTGTTCTTTGCAGTTCCTGGTCCCCTGTCCTCCCCTGAGCACTTCCTTCCCCCTGCACGCAGCTGGCGACCAGGAGCTTCCTGCCAGGCCTTGGGGACAGCAGCGCTGGCAGAGAAAACCTTCGCCAGCAGGGGGACCGACACCCCTCTGTCCTTCCTTCCAGACCCCCGCTGCCCTCCCGCTCTGGGCTGTGAAGAGGCAGCTGCGCCCCAGCCTGTCCAGGACGCACCACAGCCTGGCGCGGGCCCCCCTGAGCGCGGGCTCTCGGGGCACTGGAAAAGCCAGGACCCCGTCCCAGGGTCTCAAGACGCCCCTCGCACCCCAGCAAGCGGCCCAGCTGTACTGCCTTGGCCCTGTCTCTACCCCCGCGCTTCCTGGGGAGTCCGCTTGGCACTGGGGTGAACGGAAAGGCAAGGCCCACAGGAGGCCTCTGTGCGCAGGCCTTCAAAGGACAAGGCGGGATGGACAGCCTGTCCTGCAACACCCCGCGGCCCAGAGAAGTTTGTCATCGGAGGTTGGAAAGGATCCCCGGCAGTCTAACACTCCAAGCGCACCTGTGAGTCCGCGCCAGGGGATTTGAAACCGGGATAAAGCGGGCTACCCTGACACCTTGTGGCCAAGACAGAGAAAACCCGTCCAGAACGCACACGCGAGACTGGATCTCGGTTGTTGAAGATACTGTGCGGATTTCAAGTGCGATGTGAACAGCAAGAGGAAGGAAGCAACGGAGCCTTTTGATTGGCCCAGTGACAGCCACCCTCACCGGGCCCACTGAGCACTCATTTCTTACTCAGCAAAAATCCATCGGATGCATTGTTAATCCGATTTACTGATTTACTGATTCACATATTTTGAGGGTATGGTTCAATTGAGTGTTGACAGCAGTGTAAACAAAACTGTTTCCACCACAAGTGAAAATCTCCCTCACCCCAAACACAGAGCTTATTGACTGCAACTTCATACCAATCCTCTTATATTTTGGCTACTGTTAGACTCAACCGTAGCTCTGTGGAAACCGATCCTGTCAGATCTCGGAAGCTAAGCAGGGTCGAGCCTGGTTAGTACTTGGATGGGAGACTGCCAGGGAACACCAGGTGCTGTAGACTTGGGAGAAGGACCCGGCAACCCACTCCCAAAAACCAATCTGCCATTGAAAACTCTATGAACAGCAGAGAAGCACTGACAATAGTGTTTCACCTGTTGTACACAGGGTTGCTATGAGTCGGATACCGACTTGCCAGCACCTAACAACAAGTTAGACTCAAAGCATAAGAGTGGATACAATATTCTCCATAATCCTCCCTCATAACACCACCACTGCATGTTTCTGCTGAATGCATAGATGTGGATCCACACCCTCTCCGCAGCTCAACTCTGCAGCAAGCTGGCCGTAGTGGAAAGCCATTGCCCATGTCCCAGAGTCCTTGCACCTAGGAGTTCACCAGGAAATGAGGAGGCCCAAGAATACAAATTCTCCAGCATAGTCTTCATGCAAATGTTGGTCTTTAGATGAACAGAGCTCCCCTAAAAATGAGTCAACGCTTAAGTTCCCTACTGATGACCACTATACAGCTGCCCCCAAACATGCTGACCAAGTGGTTACACAGCAAATATATTCAGATAGTCTAACGGCTGTAAAAAGAGGCTTGGTGGCTTTCTCATTGTGAAGCTAATAATGACTGGGGAACTCTAGTTATTCCTGCTGATAATGTTAGAAAAGTTTTGAACACTTCCTCTCAAAAAAACTTAAATAAAAATAAAGAGGAAATGAGTCATAAGTAGACGAATAAGTCCCATTGGGGCTGGGCTGCAGCTCAGTCAGTTGAGTGCCACTGTGTGCTCTGTGAGGCCTTGGGTTTGATCCCCAGCGCTGCAATAATGGGAGAAGGACCTGGCAGCTCACTCCAGAAGCAATCCAAAACAATCAGCGATTAAAACCCTATGAAGAGTGGAAACCCTATGAACATCAGAGAAGCACTGACACAGTGCCAGTCACGGCACAGTGTGGGGAGTGTTTCCTTCTGTTGTACATAGGGTCACTATGAGTCAGACTCAACTCGACAGCACCTAACAACAACAACAGAGTCCTGCTTCTATGGGTTCTAAGGGTCTTCCTGAGCTGCCAGGAGGTCACACTCGCAGAGGCATAGGAAGTAGAAAGGTTGATCCTCACAGGTCCTGTAGAGAGGGTTCACCTCTCAAGAGGTCACGTGACAGGAGTCCCCAGGCAGGGGCTCACCCAAGCATGTGGGGGCTGGGAGGAAATGAGGACCCATGGGCAAGTGCACTTATTGGGGGTCAGGTGCAGGAGACAGGCAAAAGGCATGAGGGGACTTTACTGGTATCTTTGATTGATTGTCACTAGGTCACTGTGTGGGTGCAGGAAGGAGAAGTTGTGGCAAAGAGACCTTCTGATGTCAGTGCACAGGTCGCCTGGGTCCCGCACTCACTGCCTGGGTGATGGGATGTTGAGGAATCAGGAAGATATGAACTTTTAGAAATTGCCAACACCAGAGGAGAAACATGAGCTGCCCCCCATGCTCAATTAGGTGAGCTTGCCTTGCAACCATGGGCTTTGTTTGTTGTGTTCTTAGGTGCCGTCGAGTCGGTATCCGACTCATAGCGACCCTCTGTACAACAGGGGAAACACTTGTCAGTGCTTCTCTGCTGTTCATAGGGTTTTCAATGGCAGATTGATTTTGGGGAGGGGGTTGCCAGGTCCTTCTCCCAAGCCTATGGCTTCTGGTGTTCCCAGGCGGTCTCCCATCCAGGTACTAACCAGGCCCGACCCTGCTTAGCTTCGGAGATCTGACGGGATCGGATGCCACAGGGCTATGGCTGCAGGCCTATGGACTTTGTAGCATTCCTTATTAGTAGGAAGTAGGGGAAATTTTTTAAAGCAGTCTGCAAGGATGTTTATGTTAAACAGTTAGAGTGTGATATCTGTGTGGAAGTTGTAGACACCCTGACATTTTTGGCCAAGGAGCAGCCTGGAAGTGATTTTACCTAAGTGTTCTCAGAGCCAAAACCGTCAGTCAACTTAATCCATCAGAATGAAAACCAGAACCAAACCAGTAAGAGGAAAAACCCTCGTGAACACTGAGGTCTCCATCTGAACAGGCGGCATATTATAAAAACGTAAAGAAATTAGTGTCACAAAGGCTAACGTGCAAAGTGACAGGAGAAATCTTTTATCCATTGAAGAGAATGAAAATCTATGAAAAACTTAATTTGGACCCTGGTCATTCACACTGAAATGCACACAACCAGACAGTATGGAGGACACGTTATTTATCACATTATATAGCACACAGAAGACGCTGAGTAAATGTTGGGACGATACCATAGAAATCCACTTTGATTTTCCTGGGATAGAAAATCCTAAAGCAGTTAATAAAAGTATTTTACCATTATTAGAAAATAAATGATGTAACGAATCCAAGAATATTAAAAGGAGTTGCTAAGGGCTAGGATTTAGCTCCGTTGGTAGAGTGCTGCGCTGCAGTCTCTGAAGTCCCAGGTTCAATTCCCAGCACCGAAAAAATGGGAGAAGGATCTGGCAATCCACTCCCAAGGCAATCCCGAAACAGTCAGCCATTGAAAACCCTATGAGGGTCTCTATGAGTCAGATACTGACTCGATGGCACCTAACAACAACAACAACAACAAGTGAAACTGAATGTTTCTGCTGAATTCTCTAAGTCCGTACCCTGACAAAATGAAGAGCAACGAAGACATTTAGCCACAAATCTACAGGCTATATTCCATTTACACATGAGACTGAAGCCAATATACACAGAAAGAGCATTGCTTTTGAAAGTCAGCGACTGCTTAGGGGAAAACTTCTGCGAGATACTTTGTGTAGTTTACAAACGTTTCAATCACACCTATGGATATTCAATTTTCACATCCTTTATTCTGTTTCATCCCACACAGTGACTTCTATTATCCATCCTATCCATTTGTGTCACTCCAGCAGGCGGCCACCGATGTATCACGCTCAGTACTGAATGGAAAGTGTGATCTGAGATGACTGCTGCAGCCATTCACTGTGCAGACGTCTTTATGTCTTCAGGTGAAGTGTCTGCAGTGAAAAATGGTAAGTGCAAGTGGAATGCAGATGGAAAATACGCTTAGCTCTTTTAAATGACTCCATAGGAGAGTAAAAACGTGGAGCTGGAGGGAAGGGCAGGCAGCATGGGGTGGAGGGCAGGGTGGGGTGATACGTGATGGGGTGATGGAGAGGAGTCAGCGAGAGCCGCTGTGTCAGCGAGGGCCAGCTCGTTCCCAGCAGGTCTCCTGTGCAGGCTCAGAGAGAGGAGCCCCACCCAGGCGTCCCCAGGCCACACTTAACTTCCTGCAGTCATGGGCGGCATCTCCCCGCAGTTCCTGGAGACTGACACAGACCCGGGAAAGGGATCAGGAGGCTTGATGTTCACCAAGGAGAGGCCCTGCAAGGACAGCTAATGCTCAACAAACTAGAATAATCTGTGATGTTGTTGTTAGGTGCCCTCCGGTTGGGTCTGACTCATAGCAAGCAAAACGCTCCTGGACTCTGCGCCATGCTCTGCTCCGTGTCAGTGCTTCTCTGCTATTCATAGTGTTTTCGATGGTGATTTGTTCCTGGAGTGGGCTGCCGGGTCCTTGTCCCAAGCCTGCAGCACGCAGTGTTCCCAGCTGGTCTCCGTCCAGGGAATAACCAGACCGGACCCTGCTTAGCTTCTGAGATCTGATGGGATCGGATGCCAGGGTGGGGGCGTGAGGCACTGCTTCTGCGTTTGTGGTGATTTGGGTGTATACAAACCTACCACACTGCCTGTGGTGATGGAGTCCAGTCATGTCCAGCACAGTACAGAATATTTGATAATGATAACAAATGGCCATGTTGTGGTTTATGGGTTTACTGTACTGAGTGTCTCGTCATCATTTCAGCGTCTGCTTTTTCTGTTCATAATTTAAAAAGTGTGCTATAAAAACGGTGTAATCCCAGCGGCTAAGGAGGCAGAGGGAGGAGGATCGCAAGTTGGAGACCAGAGGCAGTCTGCGTAACTTAGCAAGACCCTGTCTCAAAAAGTAAAAAAAAAAATGGGCTGGGAGTTCAGCTTAGTGGTCCAGCACTTGCTAAGCATGCAGGCACGAGGCCCTGGGTTCAACCCCCAGTATAGTCTCAAGTCCATTCATTAGAGGAATAATTGTTGATAAGTCACAGAGTATCTTTAATTTGGTTTGATCAAAGTTAGGACTTTAAGTGAAAGGTGATATTTTAAATACCAAGTGTACTCGGATATCTTCTGAATTCATTCACCAAATATTTACTAAATGCCACTTACCACACACCAAGTGCTCTCCAAGGCTTGCGAAATGCAAAACAAAGCAAAAATGCCCGGGCCCTAAAGCAGCTTACTTCCAGCAGAAAGAGAGTAAAAAGTTAAGTCAGTAAATTGTACAGAAGTGTTAAGGTGATAAATGGGCTCGGGGAAGAATATGGAATATGGGGGACCAATCAGTGTCCTGACTCTTGGTGTTCATAATGAAGCTGTGGGAACAAACCCACAGCACACGCCAACAGCAGAATCTGGAAACTGACCCTGGAATTGTCTTTTTCAAAACTTAAAGAGAAGGAAATATGGGATATATGTCATATGCGCAGACTAAACTAAGTCTTAAAGCAATACTCGTTATTACACCCTTAAGAAATATGACCCTGTGGCATCCGATCCCATCAGATCTCCCTAGGTAAGCAGGGTTGGGCCTGGTTATTACCTGGATGGGAGACCACCTGGGAACACCAGGTGCTGTAGGCTTGGCAACCCACTCCCAAAAATCAATCCGCCATTGAAAACCCTATGAACAGCAGAGAAGCACTGACAATAGTGTTTCCCCTGTTGTGTGCAGGGTCGCTATGACTCAGATACTGACTCAACGGCACCTAACAACAACAACAACCAGGAATACAAATTTTCATAAATTAGCCAGAAGGAATTTATGTACTTTGAACATAAGACATCACGTTTAATTAAATATAATAAAGGCTGAACTGAATGCCAAAGCTGAGCAAACTGATGATGGAGTAATACTTTTATGTGATGTCTCTAACATAATAAGTAGAGATTATATAAAATACACAGTTTGCTCTTGCAGAAAACGCTGTCCCTTAGAGTTTATTGTCACAGGTATGACGGGACCAAAGTCAAATCAGACTACAGGACCAAACCCAAGTTCAGACAATCTTCATTCGAGATGCTAAAGCTAGAGTCATACTTGAAAATAAGTTTCAATAAGTTCACTAATGTAAATAAGCTGACTAACTTCAGTAAATTCAAATTAAATAAGCTTATAAAGATATTTCACAGAAAAGGCAAGGCTCGTTGAAGTTATTGCTATTTCACTCATACTAATTATTTGGCCAAATTTTTATTACTTTGATGAATGGCTATAGATGATTGACAGATGACAGAGAATATTTAGATTTTCATAAATAAATACATAATAATTTAATACATTTGACACGGTGGAAAATTATTTGTTATTATAAAACATTGTTAAATGTAGAATAATCTTATCAGATTCCATGCAATTTTAAAATATTTTAGTTACACCTCTACTCTGCTATTATTAATGCTTTATCCTTAAAAGAGTTTTCTCAACTTTTTCAACTGCCTAGATCCTTTGGTCTTATTTTTTCCCATAACACAGTAGCAGGAGGGAACTTTGGAATTCAGATCAATCCCACCCTATAACTATACGTACACAAGTCCCCATGTTGTTCTTGTTGTTGTTGTTAGATGCCGTCCAGTTGGTATCCGACTCATAGCGACCCTCATAGGGTTTTCAATGGCTGTTTCGGGATTGCCTTGGGAGTGGATTGCCAGGCCCTTCTCCCATTTTTGCGGTGCTAGGAATTAAAGTCAGGACCTCAGAGACTGCAGCACAGCGCTCTACCAACTGAGCTAAATCCCAGCCCAAGTCCCCATAGCTGCACCAAAATCAAAAGGAGTCATTTTTGGAAAATGCTACCTACCACTTCCCTTTCATAGAGATAGAAAATCTGCTAAGGAAATAGTCTGAAACATTAAAAAACCTTAGTCTTGCTCTGCTTACCCCTTGACTTGTTGTGGAACCTTGCACAAATCCTTTAACAAAGTTCCTTTTCTGTAACCAAATTTCTTTAACCAAATACCTTAGTCTATAAAACAAGGCCTTTGGTATTGAAGCCACAGATTTATAGTTAGAAGCTTAGAGTCACTGGTCTGATCTAACACATTTTCCTACCATATATACACACAAATAATATATATATAATACATAGAATATATATGTTGTTGTTGTTGTTGTTAGGTGCCGTCGAGTCGGTATCCGACTCATAGTGACCCTCACAGGGTTTTCAGTGGCTGAGTGTTTCGGGATTGCCTTGGGAGTGGATTGCCAGGCCCTTCCCCCATTTTTGTGGTGCTGGGAATTGAACTCGGGACATCAGAGACTGCAGCACAGCGCTCTACCCACTGGGCTAAATCCCAGCCCAGAATATATATAATGTATATATATATATAATGTATATATATATATGTTGTTTTGTAGTTAAGTGCTACCAGTCATGTCGGACTCATAGCAACTCTCATAGTGTTTTCAATGGTTTATTGTTTTCAGGATTGTTTTGGGAGTGGACTGCCACATCCTGTCTCATATGTGTGTGTGTGTGTGTATACATATATACATATGTGTATATACATGTATATACATAATATATACATAACACATATATAATGTGAATATATACATATAATGACATGTGCCAAGAGCTGGAGATACAAAACCAAAAGGAAGAACACGCTCTGTTTTTCTCAAACTTAAGGAATTGAAGAAAAATTTCAAGCCTCGAGTGGCAATATGAAATGATGCAGGAAACATCAAAAGAAGATGGAAGGAATACACAGAGTCATTATACAAAATAGAATAGGTGGATGACCAACCATTTGAAGAGTTTTCATATAATTGGGAACCAATGGTGTTGAAAGACCAAGTGGAAGCTGCCTTGAAGGAATTGGTGAAACACAAGGCTCCAGGAATTAGTGGAGTACCAATAGAGATGTTTCAACAAGCAGATGCAGCACTGAAGGTGCTCACTTGTTTATGCCAAGAGATTTGGAACACAGCTACCTGGCCAACTGTCTGGAAGAGATCCATATTTGTGCCTATTCCCAAGAGAGGGGATCTAACTAAACAGGGAAATTATTGAATGATATCATTAATATCTCACACAAGTAAAATTTTGCTGAAGATCATTCCAATGTGACTATAGCAGTATATTGACAGAGAACTGCCAGAAAATCAAGTCAGATTCAGAAAAGGGCATGGAGCCAGGGGCATCACTGCTGATGTCAGATGGATGTTAGCAGAAAGCAGAGAGTAATGGAAAGATGTCTATCTATGATTTGTTGACTATTCAAAGGCATTTGATTTGTTATAGATCACAGCAAATTATGTATAACACTGCAAAGAATGGGAATACCATTATATTATGTTCACTTAATTATATTCATGAGGAATCTGTACATGGATCGGGAGGCAGTTGTTCAAACAGAACAAGGAAACACTGCCTCATTTAAAGTTGAGAAAGGTGTGTGTCTGGGCCGCATCCTTTCACTGTACCGCTTCCATCTCTATGCTGAGCATATAACCCAAGAAACTGGACTTTGTGAAGAACAACATGGCATCAGGATTGGAGGAAGACTCATTAACAACCTGTGTTATGCAAATGACATAACTCTGCTTGATGAAAGTGAAGAAGATTTGAAACATTCACTGATAAAGATCAAAGAACACAGCCTTAAATGATATTAAGCAACAAATGTCTATTTCCTGCCTTTTTCTTATTTTAGCCTTTGTGAAATCTGGTAATTATGGAGACATTCTGCATTTTTAACCCAACTTTATAAAGAATTCTCTTATCCTGACTAGGTGGTATACCACCTACTGGATATAACTAATTTTATGTACTTCTAAACACTGCCATTTTCTTAGAGGAGTTGTTGAGAAAAATAATACTGATTAACGTTTGCAGTGAATTACAATGCCAAATGCTATAATACCTTGGGTCTAGTTTTTTCTTGTGCTGACTAGAACTGTGAACCAGTTAAAATGCCTGATCAGATAATTTGCTGATTGTATAGATACCACTTTTGCTTTTATCCCATTCTTTGTTTTTATTCCATTCTCTAACTCATCATACTGATGTCATGTACTTTTTGATCAGACAGGCTTGAGATGAAAATTAAAATTTCAAATTTCTTTCAAAGAAAAACAAGAACACAGCCTTCAGTATGGATTGTGCCTCAACATCAAGAAAACAAAAATCCTTACAACTGGGTCAATAAGCAACTTCATGAAAAGTGGAGAAAAGATTGAGGTTCTTCAAGACTTTGCTTTACTTGGTTCTATCATCGACACCCACAGAAACATCAGTCAAAAAATTAAAAGGTGCTTTTCATTGGGAAAAGCTATTGCAAAAGACCTCTTAAAGTGTTGAAAAGTAAAGATGCCGCACTGAAGACAAAGGTGCACCTGACTCATGCCAGAGTATTTTTACTTGCCGCATATGGTTGTGAAAGCAAGACAGCAAATAAGAGAGACACGAGAAGAATTGTTGCTTTTGAATTATGGTCCTGGAGACAAATATTGAATGTGCCATGGACTGCCAAAAGAACCAACAGATCTGCCCTAGCAGTGCAACCAGAGTGCTCCTTGGAAGCAAGGATGACTAGTCTGTGTCTTAATTATATTGGACATGTACTCAAGAGGAACCAACTCCTGGAGAAGGACATAATGTTTGGGAGAGTGGCAGGTCAACAAAAACAGGAAGACCCTCAACTAGATGGATTGACACCGTGGCTGCAACAATGGGCTTAAACATAAAAATGATCATGTGCCTATCAAAGTCGGAGAATGTTTCATTATGTTGTGCATAGGATCACCACGATCTGACTCAATGGCACCTAACAACAATAACTTATGTATAATATATACATGTATAATATTGAAAAAGTTATAGTTTCATTTTATGAGAGAATGACCAAACAAATGGATAATTTATAAATAGTGATGGACAATTGTTTGTTACTGGGAAAAATGAACATAGTAACATTAAATGATAATTTAAGGACAAATAATTTTGTTTCTGGACTGCAGCTTAGCTCACTTCGTAGAGCGCTGCTCCGCACTCTCTGAGGAACCTGGTTCTATCCCTAGCACTGCAAAATTGAAGAAGGATGTGGCAACCCACTCCCAAAGCAATCCTGAAACAATCAGCCCTTGAAAACCCTATGACAATCACTATGAGTTGGACCTGACTTGATGGCACCTAACAAAAACAACTATTTTGTTTCTGAAATAACGTGCAAAAAAATAGAAAAAAATGACTGGTAGCAACAAGTAAACATGCTAAAAATGAATGTTGATAGCTTCTGGGTATACACAGTGATGGACATTCTTTGCACTTTTTAAACAGTTAAGTAGATTTTTAGTTCGCTTTTGTATCATGTGATCAAAATACCTGATAGAGAGGACTTAAGAAGAAAGGTTTATTTGGCATATGGTTTCAGAGCCTCAGTCCACAGTGGCAGGGTGGGAACAGGGAGGAGCTCAGTCCCTGGCTGCAGGAGCCTGTGGCAGATGCTTTTTCCATCTAGGTGGGTACAAGCACAGAGCCCAGATGCCTGGGTAAAGCTTTCAAAACTTTGCTGCTACTGACCAACTGCCTCCAGCTAGGTCTCACTTCCCAAAGTTCCACAGCCTCCAAAACAGCACCACCTGCTGGGGACCAAGCATTCAAACCCATGAGCATTGGGGATGTTTCTATTTATGCTATAACACCCCACCCCTGGCCCCCAGAGGCTCACAGCCACCTCATAATGCAAGGTACATTTAGCCCAATCTTTAAGAGTTCCCAGATTCTTAACGGTCCAAACATTGGTCTAAAGCCCCAGCCCAGAATCTTCTCTGAAACTCAAGGCAATCTTAGTGGTGATCGCCTGAAAAGTGAAAAACAAATTGCGTGCTTCTAACCTATAACAGAGGGGCTGGGATTAGCTCAGTTGGTAGAGCGCTGCTCTGCAGTCTATGAGGTCCCAAGTTCGATTCCCAGAACCATAAAAAAATGGGAGAAGGACGTGGCAATCCACTCCCAAGGCAATCCCGAAACAGTCAGCCATCAAAAACCCTATGAGGGTCCCTGTGAGTCAGACACGACTCAATGGCACCTAACAACATCAATATATACCAGCACAAAATAAACATTCCCATTCCAAAAGGAAGGAACGAGAACACGGCGAGGAGAGAGTCACTGACGCCAGACCGCTGAGCTAAGGAATCTGAAGGGAGAGAACAGGACAGAGCACATGGATCAGTAGACCTACCTCGAAGGGGGAGCAAAGGCCCCCAGAGACCACACAGAATGTTCTTAGGAGCAGAGCCCTGGGCCAGATGGCATGGTCAGCCTCCTAGCGTCCTGTGACCTGAGGCACATTTCCACCTCTGTGCCTCCTCGGTCTCCTCATCTGTAGAGCTGGAATAATTACAGGCCCTTCTCCAGCTCTGCAGAGCAGGGAGCATGGCGCAAGGCCACTGCTGTGGGCCATTACTTAGTGAATGCAAAGAAGGGCAATGCTGCGGGTACCAAGTGGGAAAATAAAGACAGCTACTCTCCAACAGAGCTGGGATTTAGCTCAGTTGATAGAGTGCTGCTCTGCAGTCTCTGAGGTTCTGAGTTTGATTCCCCGCACCACAAAAATAGGAGAAGGGCCTGGCAACCCACTCCCAAGGCAATCCCGAAATAGTCAGCCATTGAAAACCCTATGAGGGTTGCTATGAGTCAGATACCAACTCGACGGCACCTAACAACAACAACAACAACAACTAGCCGACGGCCTCCCCAATCATGGGTTTTCTGCACAGTACAAGGCCACATGGGTGAGGTGGGCTGCAGAGAGGCCCACAGGAAAGGAGACACCAGATCTCTGATTCTGAGGAACGACCATGAACCCACACCCTTCATCCATGACCTTCAGGGGTGAGATGCGGGATTTGATTTTCATGGCAGGCGAGGACACAGATTCACTAAGATAGGCACTGTGGACACCTGGGCTCACGGCCACCCCTGGCAGAACCCGTGTTCCCATCTGTAAGAAGAGAATAAGACATGATTTTACGTGGAAGAATGGCCAGCCCGATGCTTTCAGGAGGTTCTAATGAGCCTGGAGAGGACAAAAATGTTAATTTGCCCCTTCTTCCCGAAGAATGTTGCCGCCATTTGTAAGTCAGCCACACCAATTCACAGATGTGGCAGGCTGTTCTCCAGCCACCTAGCCTGGAAGGCTAGCCCAACCCATCACAAGAGCAGGACCCTGCTCTGCATTGCTGCATTTCTCCATCAAGAGCACACGTGCCTGGGTTTGAGAAGCTTTTTTACTAAAACAGAACATAACATCACCTTGTTTGCTGTTTCAAAGAAGTAAATACTACTAGTATACACCTTGTATATTATTCATAGGAAAATAGATTTATGATTACTTAAGAAACCAGAATCCAACTGTCTTATTCCAAACAGGAACCAATTCTTCATATTACCTGAACACTACACCAGGTGTACGTGCCAACCTGCACAGACTTGATATGAAAATCCTATCAAATGGGTGGGCATAGCATAAGTGGACAATCAAAGCCAATTAGAAACAGTGACTGAAGAGCTACTGTGAGCCATAAAACTCTCGAAAGGTGCTGCAGACCAGCTGCAGCCTAAGATCCAGGGTTTCCTGAAGGCAGATGAGGAATCGGCAATAGGTAACAGACACAGCAGCTTAGAGGCAATGTGAATCTGTTCCGTTTATTTCCAGATAACCCAGCCTATTTATACAGAATTACAAGTCATTAAATCTTATGAAAGATCAGGAAAAGGATAAGGAAGTTGGTTGCATTGATGGAATCACCTGATCAATTGCCACATGAGTGTCAGGTGGTAATCAAAGTGGAAGAGGAACTCAGAGACAAAGTGTGATTATTTCAAAGAAATAAACCAAGATGACCTGAGCATCTACATTTCCTGTAACAATTGACTATTCTTAACTTTATGCAGGAATTTAGGGTGGTTAACTGTCATCTGTGTGCCACCCCATTGAGTCTGTTGTTATGACAAATGAGTGCTTTTGCTTACTGTAGAGCTGTCAGTACAAAGGCTTTTAAGGAGTTTATGCTGTTTGAAGTCATTCAGGGATTTCTGTTCAAGAAAGCCTGAGGTTTGTCAACTCCCAATCTGAACTAGCATTGCCCACAGAGCCAGAAGATTATATATTTTTCATTAATATTTCCCCAAAATCTACAATAGTGACCAATTAAAATTTAAGAAAAAGAAAAGATGAGGTTCCAAGTCCCTCTCCATGAAGAGACCTTTTGGCGGTACTCTTCCCCTCTCGGCAGACTTTCCCTCCAAGGCTTAGGAGGTACTCTTCCCCTTTCGGTGGACTTTCCCTCCTATGCCTTTTTAAAGGTATTCTTCCTCATGTAGGGGCTCTGTTTACCCATCATGAGTGGATCTGGACCTGGCAGAAAGGAAATAAGTAACACCTAACATAAGATGCTTCATTTGGGGAAAGAAAAAAGTCTGAATGAAGTGAACACAGTTTTTATATCTGTGTGGTGCTGAAAGCAGTTTAGCCGCTTGAGGGACGTTTCACCAATCCTATCCTTTTAAGAGACTGTAAATCATTTCAGACTCTAAAGACTGGGGAATTTTGACTGTGAACAAGCCTGCATTGAGAGACGCCTAGGAGATCAGCAAGGCACACGTGTGTGTGTGTGTGTGTGTGTGTGTGTGTGTGTGTGTGTGTGTGTGTTTCCAGGCATGATTAGGTCATGAGGCTCTGATGTAATCAATGGTTTAACGCACTGATGGATTCAGAATTCTAACAGACTATTGGGAGGCGGTGGAACTGGAGAAGATGGGGCCTGGGTGGAAGCCACAGATCACAGGGTGGGTCCTTGGGGGCCTGTCTTCCCCTGGCCCTTTTGTTACCATTGTCTCTGCTTCCTGGCCATCGGGAACTGGACAGCTCTGTTCCACCACACCCTCCCCACCATGACGAGCAAAACCTGGGAAGCGGTGAGCGGCAAGAAGCCTTTGCTCCTGCGTCTGTCTAGGATTTGGTTACAGTGATGAGAAAACTAAAACAGGAAAGTTTTTGCCAGGTAGGCGTTCAACTGCTTGGAAGAGGCCCACCACCATGAGGGGGATTCTCCTTACTCACACCTGACTGACTGTAGGCATTAATCCCATTGACATAATGCCTGCTCAGGGATGCCCTGGACCAGTGCTTGATTTAATCCTTGGTCACTGTTGCCCGCCATGTGTCTGTCACCTTGTCCTTCCGTGGAGGCTTGTGTGTGGCTGTGATGCTGAAAGCTGTGCCTCTGGTAGCTCAGACACCAGCAGGGTCGCCCATGGTGGACAGGTTCCGGCTGAGCTTCCAGACTGAGACAGACGAGGGAGAAGGACCTGGCAGCCCACTCCCAAAAGAGTCAGCCATTGAGAACCCTGTGAATCGCAGAAAAGCACTGTCAGATATGGTGCCAGAAAATGAAGCCTCTAGGTTGGAAGGGGGCTGGGATTTAGCTCAGTTGGTAGAATGCTGCGCTGCAGTCTCTTGAGTTCAATTCCCAGCATGGCACAAATGGGAGAAGGACCTGGCAACCCACTCCCGAGGTAATCCCGAAACAGTCAGCCATTGAAAACCCTCTGAGGGTCGCTATGAGTCAGACTTGACTCCATGGCACCTAACAACAACAACAACAACAACAACAGCTCTCCCTCCACTTGCCAGAGGAACACCCAGCTGCAATGGGTCCTCAGTAAATACGTGTTGAGAGAATAAATAAGTTAGAAATAATAGCTCCAACAAGTGTTCATGGAAAGAAGTGAAAGGACTAAAGATGCAGCTTGGGAGGAGAACCCTTGCCAGCGTGCGTGAGGCCCCAGGTTCAAATCCCAGCACTTCCAGAAAAAGTTACAAAGAGATGAGAAAGGGATTCTGCACACAGGGGTCCCGACACTGGGGGTTCCAAATATGCTCCCCTTCTTTCTTGCCATGGCCCCCCGTGGGTCACTCACTCATCATAATGACCTCAGCTTCTCAGTGTCTAGCTCTTCCTGGCACCGGGTTCCGAGAGCCAGCTCTACCAGACATCTCTGTGTGCCTGAAATTCCCAGGGACTCCATGTGTCTATTTTTCTTGAATTGCACCGGTCTGTCCTCCGAATCTGCCCCTCCTCTTGTGTTTCCTGAGTAAACAGTGGTTCCATGGAAGAGTCATCTAAGCCCTAAATCTGACAGCCCTTTAAAGCACTGCGCCCCTCATCGCCTTCATGAAATCCCCTTCACAACCCCTTGACACTCTGTTGTTCAGTGGCTCCCATGACTCCCCATGGCTCCCACTGTGTTCCTAGCCTACTCTTCTAGCCTGGACTACAGGGGTCACCTCTTTTTTGTGTCTCTGCCCCTAGTCTTACCTCCTTCAACCCTCGGTTTACAATGCTACGGGAAGGATCTTCCTCAATATCAAATTTGGTCTCTCTGGTGTTCAACGGCTGCTTTATGATGAGTCCATCCTTCCATCCGCCCGTGCTACCACCACCTGAAGACACATGAGACCATGCACTGTCACATGTGCCATGACCACATCCACATGACCGCCATCACAGCATCACGTGGATGACCACATCCACCATCATTACCACCTCCACTGTCACCACCACCTCCACTCCTACACCGTCCCCTCCATCAGCACCACGTCCACCATCACAGCCAGTGCCACGACCATTACCTGTGCTGTCACATTACCTCCACCATCATAACACCTCTGTCACTACCAGTTGTTGTGCCCAAAGTTCGAGTTCCCCAAAGACCACCAGGGAGTCCAAAGTCACACACAATAACAGAGAGCCTTTATTCAAGCTCCAGCTCGTGGGCACTGCACCTCACCATGCAATGGTTCAGTGGTGGGACCCCACGCGTTCCAGTGTGAAGGCCTATATTGTGGGTTACAAGCAGGGAAGGAGCGGGTGGAGAAAGCGAAAGTCAGATAAGGTGAGGCTTTGAGTTACTAAAGTCAGAGGGGTCTGCTGTGGAAAGTCAAATAAGGTGGGGCTTTGAGATAAGGTGGGGCTTTGACTTGCTAAAGTATGCCCTTTGTGTTACCTTGAGGTCTGGGAGTTCTCAGAAGTCACTGCCCATATCTACAGCCTTTTGTTCTGTCCCACAGCATTCTGATCTAGTGATCTTTTAAAGGAATTTGTGGAGCAGCGCCTGTAAGACAGAATCCTAAGTTAAGGAGGCCATTCGGGCTAACTCTGGGCTCTTGGTCAGCCTGGGCATCTCACCAGTGTCACCACCAACTCCACCATCACCACCACCACCATCACCACCACCACCATCACCACTACCATGTCTATCACCGACGCTATCCCACCACCATGACCACCGTGACCTCCACTCTCTCTGCCAGCTCCGCCATCACCACCATCACCACAGCCCCAGCCAGGGGAAACTTCCTTGCTTCCTCACACTGCCGCCTCTGCCTAGAAATCCCATTGCCATCACGGTTATTCATTTCCCAAGACTCAAAAGGCATTCAGCCACCCTGCCCTCCTCCCCCACAGGGAGCGTTGATGCAGACTTTGCGTCTGCCTCTCTAATTTCCTTAAACCGTGTACCAGCATCTCCACTGAGCCTACCAGGTTATTCCATTCATCCCTTTATAAAATGTAGCTTGAACTCAGATCTTTTTCTCTGTGTTCTCATCCCTCTGCCCCATCTTTCCTGCTCAGTTCAAGGACACCTACCTCAGCTATGCCTGCAGTCATAGCCCTGTGGCGTCTGATCCCGTTAGATCTCGGAAGCTAAGCAGGGTCGGGTCTGGTTAATACTTGGATGGGAGACCACCTGGGAACACCAGGAGCTGTAGGCTTTGGAGAAGGACCTGGCAACCCACTCTCAAAAATCAATCTGCCATTGAAAACCCTATGAACAGCAGAGAAGCACTGACAATAGTGTTTCACCTGTTGTACAGAGGGTCGCTATGAGTCAGATACCGACTAGATAGCACCTAACAACAACAACAACAACAACAACAACAACAACAACCTCAGCTATGGGGCTTTGATGGAAGAATGACACCTGGACCCTGCCCTTTATTCTCCAGTATTCAATCAGATTTTCAATTTTTAAAAAATCGTATATCCTAAATTTGTGGTTTCAAACCAGTCAGCGTCTATGACACGCTGAAGTCCAAATGCTTTACTCTTCTCTTTTCTGAATAAGCCAAAGTTTCTGGAGCTTCCTTCTCTTTTGTAAAACCTCATAAGCCCAAAGAAGTCACGTTATCCTGCCCCAGTGCCTCGGGGGCAGGGACAGTGGGAACAAAAACGTTCAGTGAGCCACGTGACTTGATGCCCATGCACTGTGCCAAAGGTCCCTATCAGTTTGTGTCCGGTCCAGCAGCGGAGAGGGGAGGGGGCTCCCTATCCGCATCCTTGCACGTACTCAGCTCTTGGGACTTGTTGCCCTTGCTGTTGTTCCCAGAGTTCTGTCCCTAAAGACTGGGACCATGTGTTGTTCATCCCCATACTGCCCCTCACCATCTGGAATATGCTTGAATATTCATATAGTGGGGCTGGGATTTAGCTCAGTGGGTAGAGTGCTGCGCTGCAGTCTCTGAGGCCCCGAGTTCAATTCCCAGCACTGCAAAAATGGGAGAAGGGCCTGGCAATCCACTCCCAAGGCAATCCTGAAACAGTCAACCATTGAAAACCCTATGAGGGTCGCTATGAGTCGAATACCGACTCCACGGCGCCTAACAACAACAACAACATTCATATAATATTTGGATAAGAGAAGAGATGGGAGGATCCCACATCTGCTTTGAAAGAAAGAATTCCCTGGCTTCAGGGAGGCACCTATCAGTATCTGCTACAAAATCTGATCTCAAAAAAGCTTGATTATAACCCTCCTCTTGCCTTATAAAGACAGTGCTTTGGTGACATTAGAATCCTGGCCAATTCACTAAAGGACTTTCTGATATATTCTTCCCCACCATAAATCCATGCCGAAAGCCCCCTTAATATGGACACCATGCTCCTCTGCCTCTACAGCTAGCTCTTGATGTTCAAATAGGAGATCCCCTGAATCCACTTTTATCCTGTTTCCAACTCCAAGTCAGGGTAGAATCCCTCGTACTTGTACTTCAATACTTGCGCTCCACCTTTGAGACTGCCTTGAAGAAGCAAAGTCACCTAGACTCTGTTGTTGTTGTTATTAGGTGCCGTTCAGTGGTGTCTGACTCATAGCGACCCTCATAGGGTTTTCAGTGGCTGACTGTTTCAGGATTGCCTTGGGAGTGGGTTGCCACATCCTCCTGTCCTTCTCCCGTCCTTGCGGTGCTGGGAATTGAACTTGGGACCTCAGAGACTGCAGAGCAGCGCTCTACCCACTGAGCTAAGTCCCAGCCCACCTAGACTCTAGACTAAAGGAAAAAGGGAGATAATCCTTGAACTGCAAGATAGTCACGAGAATAGCAGCCAGCTGAGATGTGGGAGGCGCAAATCACCAAGGCCGGGTTGGAACAACTGCTAAAGATTACTTAGTTAAACAGATAGCAATTAGAACACCAAAATTTTATTAAATGAATGCATAGAAACCTGTGCCGGCAAATAAACAAAATTGATCCATATTAAAACAGAGCTGAATTTTTATTCTTACCAAATATTCAAAAATATTTTCTCTAGTTGAACGTTCCTAAATCAAAGCAGAAAATACTCTAAGAACTAGTACTGCTGTGCACACGTATACAGAAGTAAAACTAATCATACGTGAACATACGATTACTGACATCTTGAGTAGGTACACTAATTTTATTGAGTCAAGTTGGCAAAACGAAGCGTGTCTTCATTAATTTATAGACCTGCAAGTACCCAGGCTTTGTACATGGCAGGTGTGAATTTTATGAGGCCATTTTCCCAGTCGCTTAAGAGGTATTTTCTGTTTCTTCTAACTTTATAAATTTCTTAATAAATTCCCCAAGATTCCTTAAAATGAAGAACAAACGAATACAATATATTAGGAAAAATATATTAAGGCAAAAAAGAGCATTTCCAAGTAAAAATCTCTTTTTAGTACACATCTATCCTCAAATACCTGAGACTTTGCAGTCACTTATTTTTTAAAAGATACATGTGTTAGTGTGTTTGTAGAGTTTTGGTCTCGAACTTAACAAAGATTCTCTGGTATTTGGGTGCAACCACTGAACCCTTTTCTAGGCTAAAGATCTACTGTGAAGAGGATACATAAACTTCAGGCACCTTCATAACCCTTGCCAAGGAACGATGAAAAGAGCCTTCCCAGTTTGGTATTTGCAACTATGGTATTTTCTTTTCTAACCCTCAATATGATTTAAGGAACTGCAGAACCCGGATCTTCTGGCACCTTTCTCCACAGCTTCCTCTGCCATGTAGAGAGGAAGTGGAATATTTTGTTTTCCGGCCTCCCTTGCAGCTAAGGGTGGCATTGGATCGTGGCGTGGACAGACGAGATGTGGATCGGTGTCACTGGAAAGCGCTATTCTTCTGGAAAGCACCATGAGAGAAGCTCGCAGTTACTCGACCTTCCTTGACACCTTCCTCTCTCCTTGGAACATGGACCTGATGCCTGAAGACAGCTATCTTGAGATGCAGGAAGGAAACTGCATGCCCAGGAAAACAGGGAAGGAGGGGGCAAGAACTCTGGCTCTGAGCCCAGGCAGTGACACTCACAGTCTTCTGTGCTGATACAAACAAACCTTCCTAGGTTCAAACCAGTGTGGTTTTCTGTTGCTCCCAACCATACCAAACCCAACATTTGAACTATGGTACGCATTCTAAGACAAGTAACTGTGTAAAGTATAAACTTCTATAACAGGATTATAAAGCTACTTACATTTTAAATTGAAATTTTAGAGCAAAAGTCTATGCATAGAAATTTCCAAAGATTTAACCTCACGAAAAAACATTTAACCTGAGGAAAGAAAGCCAGCCGCAGGCACGTGCCACCCCATCCCCCCACTTTCCTGACCCCTGCCTGTGAGAATTCATGCCAGCTCTTCAGCTTGCTCCAGTGAATTTATTTCAATACTGCCAAATAATATGGATATGTTGAGGTTTGAATCTTGGACTAAGCCCCCTTAAGCACAGGAAAAAGGACCATGATTCTGTAAAGGCTGCACACATTAGTGTAGACTCCCCGAAGGGTTGTTGAGCCTAACGCAGTTTTGAGTAAATGGCTCTGGGAACGGCAGGGTTAGAGTCATTTTTACCATGACATCAACGCTTACCGCCGCTCCTCCTCACCGATCTTGCTCTTTCTTATGATCTGCCTCACATGGTTTTCAATTACCTGCAAAGAGTTAGAAATCCTTCGATCATATGTAATAGCGTGATACTGGTCACGTGCAATGGTAATGAGAAACTACACACACTGGCATTTCTGCCATCAGACGCAACACACGGATTCCTACTACATACGTGGAATGTGATCTAAATATACAATAAACTTTTAAATTTTAAAAATGACTACAGTAAAAGATACATTGCCATTAACCTCCCTCAGAACGTTCCCCTGGCTTCAAACACACTTATCCCACACTTCCTGTCACTTTCTGAAGCAGGTCTGGCTGGCCCCTTTCGTGAGTGCCTTTAGTTGCTCTGTTATGACCGCTCATGTCTTGAATCAATTCAAAATGTTTCCCTTTCATGGTCGTTTTTACGCTGGGGAGGAGTCAGAAGTTACACAGTGCTAGCTTCACTGACGAAGGTGGACACGGACACACCACTACATTCTTATTTGACAGAAATTGCAGTAGAGGAGCAATGTGTAATATGGAGCGTCGTTATAGTGGAGGGTGAAACTAAAAACTCTCAGGAGCAAGGCCTTCCTGAACCACTGCGGGAAGAGGGAGAAGTGTGTTTCAAGGCAGCCGGAGTACTTCGAGCGGGATTAATGGCGATGTGCCTTTTACTGTCATAATTTTTTATTTAAAGTTTCACTGTATCTTTTGATCATACCTTGTAACCTGGAGATAGACACATAGCATAGAAGCAAAACTATACCACAGAAAGCAACTAATACGTGGCATGCATTTTGGAGGAGGGCTTTCAGAGTTGTTGGGGGAAAGAGCTCATTAGACCATTGCTTGTCATCAAATAAAATCATTACAATAAATGATGATGTATGGATGGTTTGGAGAAATAGTTACAGTTGACACATTCAACCATTAATTCTTAATATTTATTTGGTCATTAACATGTGAGTTTATAGCTGCACAGTTTTAAGTTAACATCTGCAGAGCCAGATACTCCTAGCACTACAGAAGGATATTATTTAGAAAATCAGAAAGCAGGTATTTTTTTGGTTTGTGTCACAGAACAGGCAAATACTCTAGGAAATATTTCCATTGATAAGCACTGACTCATGTGCAAAAAAATAAAATCTTACTTTTACTTTCTTCTTTAGAATCCTATTTCCTGTTTCCAATTTTACTGCTTCCTTCTGCAGGAGAAATGGTTTTAAAAGCAAGATGTTGGTTAAGAATATGTATTAAATATTTTTCCTGTTTATAAAATCAAATATATCCCATGACTCATGTCTCTATAATTCCAAGAATCCTGAAAAGCACATGATTTAAAAACAGATGAATAAATAAAGCTAAAATGAAGGATAAATAGTAAGAAAGATCTTGGCCCTCCTGATGAAGGGCGGGAGTTGATATTTCAAAAGACGGAAGATTTTACGGACAGTCCAGACTAGAAGGGTTCCTCATTTTTCAGTGGCTAGAAATAATAGAAGAATAGAAACACAGGCATGCCTCTTTGCTGCATCTTGCTTTGCAACACCTCACAGGTTTGCTTTTTTTTTTTTCCCCAAATTGAAGATTTATGACAGCCCTGTGTCAAGCAGGTCTATGGAGAGCATTTTTCCAACACCTCAGATGATCTTCAACATTTTTTAATTATGAAGTATTTTTAATTTTTAATGAAGGTCCATTACCTTTTAAACATGATGCAGTTGCCCATGTGATAGACTATGCTGTAGAATACACATAGCTTCCCCATGCACTGGGAAAGTTAAAAATTCATGTGTCTCACTGTATTGTGGTATTAGCTTTATTATGGTGGTGTGGAACAAATCTTTATTATTTCCATGTATACCCGTATCAGTAATCAACATACATACCAGCAATGACTGATTACTAAATGTAACATAATTTTTTTAAAGATCCATTTACAATGTAACAAATCCTATCAATTCATAAGATATAATAATTATTTGAGACCAAGGTACAGAAATAAGTTAAATAAAGATAAAATGATTCTAGATGGGAGTGCTAACATGGAAAAGCCATCATTTTCTCCCAGAAGAATTTATAAATTCCTTACAAGCACAACCAGATCTCAAGAGTATTATTAATGAAACTTGGAAATGTAGTTAACAATGTGAATGAGAATATCCTGGATAACTGGGGACAAAGATGGGAAAGGGGTAGGTGGACTTCCCCTCCCACATACCCAACATGTGGAGAAAGACTGGCCACTACAACAGGGACAAGATAGGGCTTACTGGAAACCCAGGCTTGTTTGCCACCTGTCTGTCAGCTTGTCGTGCTATGTAGACTTGTGTGTTGCTGTGATGCTAAAAACTACTCTACCAGGATTACAGTTACCAGCAAGGTCACCCATGATGGACAGGTTTCAGGTGAGTTTCCAGTTTAAGACACACTAGGGAATACAACCTGGCAGCCCACTCCCCAAACAATTACTGATGAAAACTCTATGAACAGCAGAGAAACACTGTCAGATATAGTGCTAGCAAATGAGCCCTTCAGTTTGAAAGGCACTCAAAAGAAAACTGGGGAAGAGTTGCCTCCTCAAAAGAAACGTGACCTTAATGATGAGAATGGAGTAAAGCCCCAGGAACTCCACTTGCTGATGTGGCATAACTCAAAATAAGAAGAAACATCTGTAAATATGCACTAATAACTGCAAAGTAAAATGCACGTAGTATGAACATAGGAAAATTAGAAACTGTCAAAAAGGAAATGGAGTGCATAAACATTGACATTCTAGGTATCAATCAGCTAAAAATGGACTGGCATGGGCCATTTTGAATTGGATAATCCTATGGATTCCTATCTATACATCTGTCAGTTTGCCGCACTGTGGGTGATTGTGTGTTGCGATGAGGCTGAGAGCTCTGCCACTGTAACCTCGGACATGAGCAAGGTTACCCATGGTGGACAGGTTTTCAGCTGAGCTTCCAGACTAAGACAGACTAGGGAGTAGGACATGGTGAACCACTCCCGAAACAACTAGCCATTGAAAATCTTATGGATAGCAAAGAGACACTGTCAGATACAGTGCCGGAAAATGAGGCCCCCAGGTTGGAAGGCACTCAAAAGACTACTGGGGAAGAGTTGCCTCCTCCAAGTAGAGTCTACGGTGATGACGGAAATGGAGTAAAGCCCCAGGCTGCTCAACTTGCTGATGTGGTATGACTCAAAATGAGGAGAAACAACTGCAAACATTCATTAATAATTGGAACATGGAATGTACATAGTATGAATCTAGGAAAATTAGAAATTGTTAAAAGAGAAATGGAGCGCATAAACATTGACATTTCAGGCATCAGTGAGCTAAAATGGACTGGCATAGGCCATTTTGAGTCAGATAATCATATGGTCTGCTATGCTGAGAATGATAAACTCAAGAGAAATGGGGATGCATTCATCATCAAAAAAGACATTTCAAGATCTGTCATGAAATACAATGTTCTCTGTGATAGAATAATATCCATACGCCTACAAGGAAGGCCAGTTAATATGACTATTATTCAAATTTATGCACCCACCACTAAGGCCACAAATGAAGAAAGGGAAGACTTCTATCAGCTTCTGCAATCTGAAATAGATCAAACATGCAATCAAGACATACTGATAATCACTGGTGACTGGAACGCAAAGGTTGGAAACAAAGA
>VMDO01001712.1:0-158800 GCA_007922755.1 Pedetes capensis
AATAGTGTTCAGCACTCAACCAGCCTTCCAGAAAACTGACACTTGGCATTCTCGTCACCTTCTGACCACTTAAACCTAGAAAGTCTGTGTTGGTTAAGAAATAATCGCTTCTGTTACTTACATAGGTCTTATAATTAGTAAAATTTAATACAACCAGCCAGGATAAATATAAGCTGGGATTTAGCTCAGTGGGTAGAGCGCTGCGCTGCAGTCTCTGAGGTCCTGAGTTCAATTCCCAGCACCGCAAAAGTGGGAGAAGGGCCTGGCAATCCACTCCCAAGACAATCCCGAAACAGTCAGCCATTGAAAATCCCATGAGGGTCGCTATGAGTCGGTTACCGACTCGATGGCACCTAACAACAACAACAACAACAAGGATAAATATAAAGAAAGCTCTTACTGATATGGCTGTTTGGGTTTTGTTGTTGGGTTCTTATTTATTTGTTTGGTATTTTGAGTTAAATCATTAACATAACATTGAGAGTTCCGAAGGACAAAAATTAGATTTCTTAGGTTTACATGGAAAATTGCTTTTCCTGTTGTCTTCTTTCCCACCGTTGCATGTTTTCTGAATTACTGCTTCTTTCCCTTTAAGGACAGAAGCAGAAATAAATAAGAGATGAAGCAGTATTTTTGCCATCCCAACTGCAGTTAGAAATAGTTCACATTCTGTTGAACTCCATGGAACCACCATAGTTCACATTCTGTTGAACTCCACGTAACCACCATCGTGGCTGCTTAGAGCATTCCTTGTTGTTGTTGTTGTTTGTTGTTGTTAGGTGCCGTCAAGTCGGTATCCGACTCATAGCGACCCTCTGTACAACAGGGGAAACACTATTGTCAGTGCTTCTCTGCTGTTCATAGGGTTTTCAATGGCAGATTGATTTTTGGGAGGGGGTTGCTGGGTCCTTCTCCCAAGCCTGCAGCACCTGGTGTTCCAGGCCGTCTCCCATCCAGGTACTAACCAGGCCCGGCCCTGCTTAGCTTCCAAGATCTGACGGGATCGGATTCCACAGGGCTACAGCTGCAGGCTTGAGCATTCCTTAGATGGCCAAATAAATTTTGTGGTCACAGTATCTCCTTTTTTAAAAAAAAAATAACCCTCTCGGGGTTTTTTGTTTGTTTGTTTGTTTGTTTGTTTTTTGAGACAAGATTCTCTCTGTGTAGCCCAGGGTGGCCTACAACTAATGATCCTTCTGCCTAAGCCTCCAGAGTGCTGGGATCACAGTTGTGCGCTACTACGGCCAGCTGCAAGGTCTCCTTAGAACATTATTACTTCTAGTTACTCCAGACCATACACTTGGGAATGTTGTAAGTGACTATTTCCCCTTTTTGTCCATGAGCACTTTTTGAGACTATTTGTTGCTTGGCATTTATCCTCACCCTTCAAGTCTGCTCATTTATTCACTTTATTAGATGCTTTTTTGTCAGTAATCTCAGCTGGAACACTAGAGAACTTTGTGTTATGTTGCAGCAGTTTCTGTCATTCCAAGAGCTTTCAGACATGTCTCATAGGCTTTAAACCACCTTCTGGTCCAGTGTCGCAGAGAACATGTTCAAGATCTGGCTTAGCCTTTTGTGCCTGACCCTTAGTTTTCCGTATGACATATTGTGACCACAATCATGCCAGCAGTTTCCACAGGGTACCCTGTAGCAGGGGTTCGTGACCAGGGACATTTTGCCATCAGGCAGTTTGGAGACTGTATTCCTGTGGAAGCACTACCAGGAGGGGCCGGGATGCTGCTACATCGGCCATGCACTGGCAGCCCCACCATGTCAGCAGTGGCAAGGGTGAGAAACCCTGCCTGCACTGAACCAACAACTAAGAAACCTGTTTGTATGAACCTGTTGTAGCCTCAACAGCCCTCTGTTGGCCCCTCTGGGTGAGTGATTTACTTAGTGCTCAACTTCATTTCCTCAGGGACATTTGTGGGTTGAAGAATCGTTGTTCAGAGTGTACCACTGCCTTTGGGAACAAAACATAGTTGCCAGCTTTCAGCTTCCTGGCTGAGTGGGGTTTTGGGGGATGCTAGGAAGTGCTGCAGGAATCAGCCCTCCTTCCCAGAAGAAAGCCATTATGCTTCATTGCTGAGGGAATTCAAAGAAACAGCTTCCCCAAATGCATGCATTGTACTGTTTTGGTGACAAAATTTGTATATTTTATAATTATAGCTATGAAAGAGGGAGGGAGAGAGAGAGAGAGAGAGGAAGAAGAGGAGGAGGAAGAAGAGAAGGAAGGAAAGGAGGGGAAAGAAAGAAACGGAAAGGGAATGGAAGGGAGAAAGAGAAAGAAAGAATGGGCCAGGCATGGTGGTACCTGCCTGTAATCCCATCACTCAGAGGCTAAGACAGGAGGATCATGAGTTCTAGGCCCTCCTGGGCTGCATAGTAAGTTCCAGGCCAGCCAGGATGGTTAGCAAGTCCCCGTCTTAAAAAATGGAGAGAAGAAAGAACCAAGTACTCAAGGAAAGAGACTTACAGGAAATAATACCACCATGGTAAACAGTTTGTGTTGGGGTATGTCAGAGTGATGGATTTCTCTAGACTGTTCCACTATGCCAGTGAATATGGTCTGGTTTTGTAACGTCTAAACTAAAAGAGTTCATCTCCTTTAAGAAGCCAATGCCAAATTTCTGTTTTGATTTGAGCACTTGCAAAGGAAATGTTTTGTTTCTTCTCCTCCGAATAGGAATTCCCAGCACCAGCTTGGAGGACACCACCTTAGCCCAAGCCCTTGGCCTGTCCTTCTCTGAAGTCATTGAAACTTTGCCAGATGGCACAGAGAGGCTGAGCAACTCTGCTGAGGTTGGTGCCCCGTGGCATGTGCCTAAGGACTCACTTCTGAAATCATGACCAGGAGTTTGATGAGAGATGGCTATTCCTTCAGATGTAAACCACAATCTTCCCTCTCACACATCTTCATACCTAACAACCTTGCTTCTTGGTCTATGAGAACAAAACATTGTTCTTCTTCAAGACCTAGAAGTCTGTCAACTCTAAGTCCTGTCCAACCCTAGAGTGATAGGTTACTGAAGTAACTAATCTTTATTTGGGGATCTTCTGCATGAGCCAAATAATCTTTTCCAAAGACTCTCTGGTTTCTTGGAAGAAGTGACTGAAGTTGGCTCTTCCTCCTAGGGAAGAGATCTGCTCTCTCCAGATTACCGAGTCTTTCCATACGAAGGGGAACTCATAGAAATGGTCAGAGAAGTTCTGAATTATTATTATTTTTTTTTTTTGGGGGGGGGTCAGGGTTTTCTCTTGAGGGAATGAGAGAGGAGCACTTGAAGGTATTGTGTCTGGCAGGATTTGATCCCAGTCAGGTACGGTGGAAGAGGTCGGGTGTGGGATGGGCAGCAGAAGTGGGAAATGGCTGCACATTTGAAACATCTGGAAAGTGTTTTAAAATACTGATGCTGGGGTCCCACCTCAGATAGTTTCATCTAGTGATTATTGGTGGTGAAGGTATGAATCAGATATCAAGAGGGTTCAGAGCTCCCTTCTTGTTGTTAGGTGCCATCAAGTTGGCGTCCAACTACGTACAACAGACGAAACACTACGTGACACCGTGCCATGCTCAGCACTACATCGGTGTCCCGTTGCTATTTGCAGTTTTCAATGGCTGATTGTTTCGGGAGTGGGGATTGAACCCATGGCCTCAGACGGTGCTGCAGAGCAGCACCTGACCAAGTGAGCTAAACTCTAGCCCTGGCTAAATACCTAGGGTTAGGGATTTTCTCAGTTGGGGGAAGAAGGGATGGTGAAAAGCTGTTTCTTCCCTGCGCTATGGAGCAGAAAGGCCCTGATGCGTGGAGAAGGTAGACTCCAAGAGGCCTTGTGATAATCTGCATCGTGACTGTTCTGTAACAGGAGTGCCCAGCGTGGAGAATGTCTCCCCAGAACACAAGGGCTCACGTGGCAGAGCGCTCTGTACTTCCCACCGCTAAGGACTCCTTGTGGTAAACAGGGCTGTACTTTCTTACTCTGTATGTCTCATGACTATGAGCTCCTTGAGGGCAGGAGCATTTACCTTTGTGCCCCCAAGGCATAGCACAAGCCCAGCACATAGTAGGTATGTAGCATGTCTACACTGCAGGGCACCTATGGCTCAGTTGTTAGCAAGCTTCGCTGGCTCACTTCATCCAATTAGTTTAGCTCTTTGAAAAACAGTAAAAAGAGAATCTCTCTTTTGTACAATAGTGTTCTCCCTTGCTGTCTACAAAATTGTTGTTGTTAGGTGCCATCGAGTCGAGTCTGGCTCATAGCGACCCTATGTACAACAGTTGAGACACTCTCTGACACTGTGCCGTGCCAGGCACTACTGTCAGTGCTTCTGTGCTATTCATAGAGTTCTCAGTGGCAGATTGTTTTGAGAGTGAGCTGCCAGGTTCTTTTCCCTAGCCTGCAGCACCTGGTATTCTCATGCAGTCTCCCATGCAAGTACTAACCAGGCCAACCCTGCTTAGCTTCCAAGATCAAGCCGGATCAGATGCCAGGGTGCTATGGCTGCAGACTATCTACAAAATGGGAGCATTGAAATATAAAAAGGGTTGGTTCTCCTGCTTGCCTTTAGAATAATACTGAATTTTTCTTTTCTGGATACTTTCCCTCCAACAGAACAGGAGTCATTAAAAAAACATATGCATTGAGCCGGGCACAGTGGCACATGCCTGTAATCCCAGCAACTCAGGAGGCAGAAGCAGGAGGATCACAAGTTCGAGACCAGAGGCAGTCTGTAATTTAGTGAGACCCTATCTCAAAAAGTTAAAAAAAAAAAAAAAATGCACTGAAGGTGCAGCTCAGTGGTCCAGCACTTACAAGCATGCAAGCGCAAGCGCGAGGCCCTGGGTTCAACCACTAGTACCACAAAACAAAACAAACAAAAAAACCATATGCACATCTTCAGTGGCAGCTAAATGCTGAGACTCAGTTATCCCTGTATATTGCAGGGCCTTGAGGTCGAGGAGAGCCACCAAGCCACAGTACCATAGCATCTCACCCAGTAGACTCAGTGCCCAGGACTCACTGTGCTTTTAGAGGCCCTGAAAAGGTTTTAATTTTATTTAAAAATCTGAAGGCATAAAGAAATGAATTTGGAGGATCAAGAATTATATTTGTTTTTCTTATTAGTGCAATTGTAAAATAGGATTTGGGAGGGCAGTACTCGGGGCTGGAACCTGGGGCCTCACATGCTAGGTGAGTGTTCTACCACTACGCTGTACCTCCAGCCTCCCTACTGTTTTTTTAATGTTTTTCTTTTCAGACAGTCTCAGTAAGTTACACAGGCAGCATCTGGCTTCAAACTTGAGATCCTCCTATGTCGGCCTCCTGAGTCACTGGGGTTACAATAGTGCGCCACAGTGCCCAGCTTAAACTGTTATTTTTTAATATTAAGGAGGAAGGACACACCAAGGCAAGGAACACCCAGGGCCCATGAAAGTCACAGTGCCGCCCTGCATGGAACCCGTCCCTCGGGCGGGTCACACATAAACATGATGCAGTGTGGGGCTGGTAACTTGTCCCCGGCAGAGCCAAGCAGCCACCTCTCCCCTCCCTCTCAGTTCACAGGTATGACCCGGCAGGACGCCTTTGCAGCCCTGACTCAGAAAGCCCGGGGGAAGAGAGTGGGTGGAGACGTGACAAGTAACAAGCTGAAGGACTGGCTGATCTCGCGGCAGCGCTACTGGGGCACACCCATCCCCATCGTCCACTGCCCAGCCTGCGGCCCTGTGCCTGTGCCTCTGGAGGACCTGCCCGTGGCCTTGCCTAGCATCCTGTCCTTCACCGGAAAGGGAGGCTCCCCCCTGGCCTCGGCTTCCGAGTGGGTGAACTGCTCCTGCCCAAGGTGAGGAGCCGCGTCCCCGAGCTGCGCCACGCCACGCCTCAGACACCTCCTCTCCCGGGGCCAGCTCTGCTCCCTTTCCTCTGACTCCCACCAACATGGAAAGCTCACCACAGGACTCTAGGGGCCTAGAGAGAAGGGTCGGGAATCTGTGGCCCCCCACTGATGGGCTCCCCCCTCTCTCCTCCAAGCCTTTGGAAGCGGGAGGGCCAATGCAAAGCTTTTCCAAGAGCATCTGATCCGATAGACGGAAGCTACAAGTTTTCATCATCTTTGTGAAAGACCACGTCCGGAGATGAGAAGGTGTTTCCTCTCCCCTGTCTCCGAGCTTTCTGATGGGAGCCTGTGGTGACAGTGGCGATCTTACCGAGAGGAACAGAGTAGGAGCAGAGGCAGCCAGTGTGCTCAGGGCTCCGTTCTTTAATACCCTGAAACACACCAGGCTGCCTTTCTCCTCGTTTGAGGGTGTGCTGTGTTTCTCCATCAGCTCACTGGCATGTCGCAAGTGTGAGTTTTACGATGCCACATGGCTGACTAAACTGGTAAACAGCAGACCCCAAGCCCCATTTTCCTCCTTCCTCTGTGACAGAACCATTTCCTGCAGACAGATGATGATGAGGGTGCTTTAAAGCAGTTCGCTCATCTGGTGGTGTAGCACTGAGCTGCTAGGCTGGAAATGGGGTCACCCATAGCACAACTTAGGGTCTCAGACTGGGGAGAAACAGTGCGGGGTCCAGCTCCTGGCTCTGCCTCCTCACTGGCTGCCCGGCCTTGGCGAAGCCACATAACTTCTCTGAACTGCTGTCAGGAATTAGAATCACCCGCCACAGGGCTGATCAGAAGACAAGGATCGGCGTGTGAGGCCACGCAGCAGCACCTTGCAGGCCTTCAGTAGACAGGGCCGCCAACGTGACCACCATCCTCCCTGGTCATCACCCCCGTGGCTCTGAAACCTGAGATGGAACTTGTGGGCGGGCACAGAGGAAGCCCTGTGTTTCTTCACGCCCCTGAACCCTACCTACTCATCTACAAGAAGGGGCAGGAGCTGCCTCATAATCCCCACAGCTGTGAATGAGATAATAGCTGGGAAGTGTCGGACACAGTGCCTGCTCCCCAGCGAATAGAGGTGACGCGGTAACCTTATCTACATCCCCATGTCTGTTCCTCCGCTTGCCTGTGGCCTCTTCCTCATCTAGTTTTTAGTATCAACAATAAAGCCGGTAGCTATCTTCTAGCCCAACAGGACCATTCAAAAGGGAATCAGCAGGGTAAGTGTTAACCAGGTGTGGTTCCTTCTATAAATTGAGCCCTGCATTTTCTTCCTCACAAGTACCAGGGCCCCAGTCAGATGAGGAAGAAAAAGTCACCCTTCTGATTATTTCCCAGAATAGTGCCTGTGTTAGGGCTGATCCTTCTCTAAGTGAAGACCTGGCTTTAATTTAGAGATGCACTGTGGAGATCAGCCTTCCCGGAGGTGGGAAACAGGATTCCCTGAGGGCCTCTCTAACAAGCACCTGCCCTGTGGGAGGCCCCCTGACTAAAATACAGGGGTCCCTGGGGGTCCCAGAGCCCTACCAGATCTGAGGCCCCATGCTCTCTGCTCATCCACTTCCATTTAATCAGCGGCAGGGCGGGTGGGAGAGCCACTTCCCTCTGTAATGTTTCTAAAGCAGGGCTGAGCTATCTCACAAATGCAAAACTTTAAACACAACACATCTTTTGTTTTTAAATTTAAATCGGACTCAAGCCCTTTCATGCTTAATTCGGGGAAGATTTATCAGTTCTTCTCATCCCTCCTCCCTTAATTCTCCAAGAACCAGAAGAACTTACACTGCCCAAAGCATGGCATTTGGAGGGGGCCTCACTTCTGTGCCCCAGCCGTGGGCTCCTGCTATGGCTTCTCCCTGCCACAGAAGGTCCCTGTTGGCAGCTGGTCCACCCCTCTCACAGGAGGTGCTGGTCCACTGCTGAGGCAGGCCTGAGAGAGGATTCAAGGGGCCAAGGCCCTCCTGAGTGAGGCCACCCGAGGGCACCCTCTTTTGAGTTCCTGGATGGAGTCGATTTTGGCAACTGATTCTTTTTTCAGCCCTGCAGGCCTACAACCCTAGGAAGGTTCTTAAGCATTAATGCAGCACTTGGACCTTGGTGGGCCTTGGTCCTTGGCCTCTTTGACCCTAGAACAGGGAGCATATTTTCTTTTCCACCCTTCTCATGCCAAGGGTCCCACGTTACGCTCTGTCTGCACTCCAGGGTCCTCTCTGTCCTTCAGGAGGGAGCCTCCTTGAGGTGATAATGCGCTCGTGGATTCCTAACAAGCCGCTTGCTGCGGGCGGACGGGTTCTGCAGGGCACACGGGCGCTGTGGGGCACACACTCCCACCAGAGCGAATTTCAAGCTACCAGCCTGACACCACTTGTCACAGAGCTGAGGAGGAATGCCAACATGGGTGCCCACAGGGCAGGAGGAGTTGGCTGCCGCGCACACCCTGCCCGTGGGACCTCCAGGGTGCCTTGCCTTCCTCAGGTCCTCTGGGTGGCTTCCTGCGTCGCTCATCCCTTCCCCCAGAGTAGACACATGAAAAAAAAATCCAAGTTCGCTTTCCGGGGCGTCTCAGCACGTTTGGCTTTCGGTTTCTCTTCATTGCATTGATTTGCCGCATAAACCTCACAAGCGTCATAGAGCAGGCACCCACTGAAGGCAGTCTCGACAGGCCTGAAGCAGAAGCCAGTGCACAAAGGAGAGAAGCCTGTCTTGCCCTCTCGGCTGGTTCAGTTTTCTACCAGGCTCAATTCAAAGAAGTGGTGAATAAGGCTTAAAATTGTTGAGGATTAAAAGTTTCATTTAGTGAATTTCTTTAAAATCTCACATACTGTACAGCCCAAAAAGAGAGCTTTCTCCGTACTGTCTTTTCACATTGTGGCATTGTTCTTGTGACATTTTAAATCTGTACTCACTGTCACGGCTCGCTCAAAAGCTGATGGAAAACTGCACTGAAATTTAAAAAGAAACCCATTGATTGGCCTCCTTTGTTTCTCAGGTGCCGGGGTGCAGCCAGGAGAGAGACAGACACCATGGACACCTTCGTGGACTCCGCGTGGTACTACCTCAGATACACTGACCCGCACAACGCGCACAGGTAGCACTCCTGCTGGGGTGGGAGCACTTGTCGCCTTGTGTCCTCCAAGAAGCAAACCCCAGGACGGACGGGGCTGGAGCAAGGGGGCGAGCCCTGGAACTGTGCTGCAGGGGCAGCAGGTGCAGAAGGAGACGCCAGCAGGAAGCCCTGAGGGGAAGGCCCTTTACTGAGTCCCATGGCAGCCAGATATGGCTCTGCTCCAGTGCCTCCCCGCTCATCTACTGGGGGCAGCTGAGCACCTGGGCAGGCAGGGCGCCACAGTGGATCCAGAGACGCCACCGCCCATGGCGGTCACCTGTGCACCTCGCATCGGGCTCTGTGTGCTGCAGGGAGTCCACAGGCAGAGCACTGAAAGCCCTGGGTTCCGTCCCTAGCGCCCAAAACAAACAAAACAGGCTGTTTTAAAAGAAGCGTGTCCAGTTATTAAGTTAGATTATTCACAGCCAAATAAATCCAACCATGAGACCAAAAACAAAACAGAAAAACAGAAAAAGAAGGAAATGCTATTGTAACTGTTCGTTCCAGTGCACTGCATCCACGTGATTGTAAGAATGTAGTGTTTGCTGGGTGTGGTGGCACACGTCTGCAGGCCCAGCTACGCGGGAGGCAGAGGCGGGAGGATTGCAAGTTCAAGTTCAAGGCCAGAGGTAGCCTGTGTACCTTAGCAAGACCCTGTTTCAGAATAAAAAATAAAACATGAGCTAGGGCTGCTTACAAAAGCATCTATGAGGCCCCAGATTCAACCCTCTTCGGCTGCAAAAAGAAAAAAAAGAAAGAAAACACTAATGTACAGGGAAAGCAGAAGGGTGAGAAGCTTGAAAGAACTAAGGAACATTCTGTCTTACCACATATAGTCAATAGATACTTTGCAAAACTGATAAGTCAGTAGAGTATAAACATTTTTAAATAACTAGAATAAACAGCTAAAAACTAAAAGTAGAAAAGGCCATGGTGGCACAGGCCTGTAATTCCAGCACTTGGGAGGCAAGCAGGAGGATCTTCAATTCCAGGCCACCCTGGGTTACTTAGTGAGATTCTAGGTTAAGAACAAACAAACAAATGAAAGGCTTTCTTGTTCTTCTTTGTTTGTACATAGTATGTTGCTGGTGAGACGGGTGCTCCCGCCCCCTATCTGCCGTTACCTTGCCTTGCCGTGTTGAAATTCCATAATTTGAGTTCATTTCCGAAATGAATGGGGCCCTGAGTCAGCAGGTCCTCAACAAAGTGAAGGGTGAGCGGGGGCTCCTGGGGCCAGGAGCCACCAGGGTGGCCCTCGAAGCCACAGAAGGCTCCTCTCCTGGGCTCTCCTTCTAGATGGGGCCACCGGTGCTTCCCCTTTGGTACCAGCTGGCTGAGAACATCCCTGGAGGTGGGCTCTTTTCCTTCTTAGCGGGCTTCCCAGGGAGGCCTTCCTAAGATGAGGGTCTCTCAGGCACATGGTGGGCCCAGATACATCCCGAGACCCCCACAGCCCCCGTTTGTGAACAGCGCATTTCCTTCCATTTCCCTCCCAACACACTGCTCTTAGTTTCAGTCCGGGCTTAAATTCTCTCCAGGACGGTTTCCTGGGTTGATCATAAATCCCAGCTCTAAGCTCTAGCTACTTTGAATATTTCCTTTCTTAATTTATCTCAGACTTGTTTTCAAGCTAAATATCATCCTTCACTTCTTTTTCTTTAGTGTTGCCTGGAGCCATTGAATTTCGTTAGGGAGCCATTTTTCACAAAGAAAAATGTGTGTTTGGGTTTTGATTTTGGATTTTTTTGTTGTTGTTTGGTCTTTACCAGAATGCTTCATAGTAACTGGAGAGACACCAAACTGCACGCGGGTGCACATGTGGAGGCCGGCCAGGCTGGGGAGAAAGGGCCTCAGGGCTCAGGGAGAGAATTCACAGGTATTTGAAACCATGGAGGACGAGTCCTCCAAGCAGAGTTCCTTGACTGGCTGACCTCTCGTGAGGGCATGGCCTTGGGAATAGAGAGATCTGTCCCCAGCCGGCACTGCCCCCTGTCCCAAGGGTCACAGCCAGGGAATAGAGGGAACAGGAGGTCCCTTTTTCTCCAAGTATGAGGAAGTTGTCTTTTAATGTCTCAGTTGGCTAAGAAGCATCCAGTAAGAGAGAGTGACTGGGCTGTTTTATGACAGCCTCACCGTAAATATGCTTCATTGCCTTCAGTAAGCCACACACAGGCTTTCCCTATTTTGAAGCTACTTTAAAAAATAAGATTAAGTTTCTCTTTTAAAATGAACATTTAGTATCTGCATGTCAATCTTTATTGTAAGTGCCACATTGCCCTCTATTGGTGAGAACTCAAAAATTTCGAATCAAATCTAGATATTGAAATATGCATCATACCAAGACACCGTTTTAAGCTGGTGTATTTCTCTTGTTCTCATTTTATGTGAAAGTTGCATTTTTAAAAATACATTGGTAATGTCTCCTGTAGCTGTTTTTTTGTTGTTGTTGTTGTTGTTGTTTCATTTCTTTCTTTCTTCCTTCCTTCCTTTCTTTTTTTTTTTTTAACAGTACTAGGTGCTTGAACCCAGGACTCTCCCATCCTGGGCCAGTGCTCTACCACTGAGCTACACCCCAGCCCCGCTTTTATTTTTTATTTCAAGATAGGGTCTTACTAAGTGGTGCAAGGCTGCCTCTGGCCTCAAACTGCAATCCTCCTGCCTAGGCCTCCCGAGTTGCTGGGGTTACAGGCATATGCCACAGTGCCCAGTGACCTGGGTTTTTTTTTTCCCCTAGTACTGGGGCTCAAGCCCAGTCCTTACAAATGCTAGGAAGTGCTCCACCACTGAACTACTTTCCCAGGCCTTTTTTAATTTTTTATTTTGAGACAGAATCTTGCTAAGTTGCACAGGCTACTTATGGCCTTTAACCTATAATCCTCCTGCCTCAGCCTCTTGAATAGCTAGGATTCCAAGTGTGCATTACAATGCCCAGATTATAGCAATTTTTACAAATTTCATAAGTTAGCACTGTTCTGACTTGTTTTTCTCTTTTATTATATAAGTTTTTTCTTATTATACTCTGAAAAGAAATTCACTATTTTTCTCTGACATAATGCATTTCAGGGCATACGCAAATTACAGAAGGTCTGTCTAATTTATGTAATTTTGGCAGAGCAGGTTTTTAAAATGTCGCTTTCTCTTTCTTCTAGTCCTTTTAACACAGCGTTGGCAGATTACTGGATGCCTGTGGATTTGTACATTGGAGGGAAAGAACATGCTGTCATGCACTTGTTCTATGCAAGATTCTTCAGTCATTTTTGTCATGACCAAAAAATGGTCAAGCACAGGTGAGCACGTGCACTACTTTGCAGAAGAATTGTTTATGAATGCAACTTGAAGCAGGTCTCTGCTTTTCTAAAACAAAATCAATACATGTAGCAGAAGAATTCTGGTTTTCAAGTATATTTTAGAGGTCATTGCCAGCCTTAACAATTGAATGTGTCTTAATACATATTGCTTAATCAGCTCTTGCAAGAGATGTTGAATGCTTGCATCGAATGTAGCCTTCAGTGCTTCTGTTTATTTGGCTGAGTTAAGTAATTTGAGATTTTTATTTGTGAGACAGGTAGCAGTGGCCCATGATGCTGTGTGGCTTTTTATAGCACCTCATTTGACATCATGTTTATGATCTGGTCCCTTTTTGTAAGCTGTCCTTCTAAACTTGGCTGAATCCTGCTTTAACATATCACTCTGATAAATATATATAAAATGGATTAGCAGATAGTCACACTGTAAATCAATGGATAAATTCTTTCCTGTTGAGTTACAGTCTATTCCTCGTAGCATTCAAAAAAAACATATAGGCTAATATATCAGTATTGTATAATTTAAAGGATATAATGCACTCAGGAGGCTGAGAAAGGAGGATCGCAAGTTCAAGGCCAGCCTGACTTGCATAGCCAGATGCTGTCTCAAAAAAAAACAAAGTACAAAAAAAGAGCAAAAAATAAAATGAAGATCTGTGCCCCACTCCTCAGTTTAAGAAACAGAATATTATATTGCCAGTACCGTAGAAGAACCAGGCTGTCCCTCACCAGTCACATTACCCCTCTTCCTTCCACCTACCGCCCCTCTGCCAGCTAACACCTGTCCTGAATTTTGAGTCACTTATTTTCTTGTTTTTCTATATAAAGTTACTTCTTTGTGTGTGGTAGTGCTCAGTGATACTGTGCTCTCAGCCCCTTTTTTATTTTTAATTTTGAGACAGGTTCTCATTAAGTTGTGTGTGTGTGTGTGTGTGTGTGTGTGTATGTATATATATATATATATTCCTTCCTTCCTTCCTTCCTTCTTTCTTTTTAATGTTTTGAAATAGGATCTCACTATGGAGCCCACCCCGGTTGGCCTCAAACTATCTTCCTGCCTTTGTCTCCTAAATTCTGATATGATAGTGTGTACCAGCACACCCACCTAGGTGATGCATCTTTTCTCTGTGTTTGTTAGTAAGGCATTCTCTTTCTCTTTGGATTTTTGAAATTTATCTGCTGTGTCTGGTATGGATTTCTTTTTATTTATTATTTGGAAATTTGGGCTTCTTCAATCTGTAGTACGGTATCTTAAGCATTCCCTATCACTGTTTCTTCAAATACTGTCTCTTCCCCATCTCATCTTCCTGATTTTCTTCTTTTATAACTCTATTTAGATGTATTTGGGGCTGGAGTGTAACTCAGTTGGTAGAGTGAGCTCTCTGAGGCCCTGCAAAAACGGGAGAAGGATGTGGCAGTCCATTCCCGAAGCAATCCCCAAACAATCAGCCATTGAAAACCCTACACAGGGTCACTGTGAGTTGGACACGACTCGACAGCACCTAACAGCAACAACAACAGATGTATTTAGACCATCTCAGCTCATTTTCCATCTCTCTTAATTGCCCTTTCATGTTCTCTCTCTCTCTGTTTCTCCTGGCTGCCTCTTGGGTGATTTCTTTGTGTCTGTCTTCCACTCTCTAGTTGTCTCTATCTCTAATATGCTGATTAACCCATCCTTTGAGTTGTTTATTTCAGTTCTTACACACTTAATTTCTAGAAGTTCTGGCCAGGCCTTGTGGCGCCTATCTATGATCCCAGCACTGACGAGCCTGAGGCAGGAGAATCATAAGTTCAAAGATGGCTAGGGCTTCATAGCAAGACCCTGCATCAAAAAAAAAGAGATATCTGGGTTTAGAAAATCTCCTTTATTTTTATACTCTTGCTATATTTCAAGTCTTTCTTTATTTCCTAAAATATATTAAACATATTATTTTTTATATCTGCCTAATTGTGTATCTGCCTGCAGCTGTAGCCCTGTGGCATCCGATCCTGTCAGATCTCAGAAGCTAAGCAGGGTCGGGCCTGGTTAGTACCTGGATGGGAGACCACCTGGGAACACCAGAAGCTGCAGTCCTAGGAGAAGGACCTGGCAACGCCCTCCCCAAAAAAATCAATCTGCCATTGAAAACCCTATGAACAGCAGAGAAACACTGACAATAGTGTTTCCCCTGTTGTACAGAGGGTCGCTATGAGTCAGATACCGACTCGACAGCACCTAACAACAACAGCAACAACAACTGTGTATCTACAGTCATTATGGGTCATTTGTTATTTCTGTTGTTCTCACTTTTGGTACTTTGTTCCTTTGGGATACATGTGCTTGTGTGGGTGATTTTAACTGATGTGCCTTGATCCTCTATTTATGAGCACTCTTGGGTGCCTCTGCTGGAGATGCTTTGCATTAGCTTCTCCCTGTGGCCTGCCAATGGTACCAGCCCAAGACCACTTGAAACTAAATTCTCTGCCTGAGGTTTTCAGGACTGTACAGGTAGCATGGATTCAGTCCCAGACCCAGCTGAGAATCAGCTTCACATGTACAGATTCTCAAGAGAGTTTCCTTTCCTTCCTCATATGCCCATAGTCAATGAAGGCAAGTGTCCTTGCTTTTCCGTGGTGAACCACAGATTCATGTCTGGTTCACTTAATCAGAGGGTCTCCTCTGAGGCTCTCCAGATTGCCCATCTCCCCGTGTACGTTTTTAATGATACACTCATTTTAAATGTTTACATATATTGTATTTATGTCTTTCATATATGTGTTTATGCCTTTTGCTTTTTTGATTTAATAATATAGCCTGATGATCCTTCCAAATCAGCACATATATATTTTCTGGTTTTTAAAATTTATGCATAGTGTACCATAACTTATTTATTATTAAGAACTCACCTCTTTTTCTAGTTCATTATTATATAAAAAACAAATCTGTCAACTCTATCTATATTCTTAGCAAGGATTGGGGAGCCTATCTGGAGGGTCAATTTTATACATTAAGGTATTTTTAGGACTTCTGAATCCTAAAGCATCCATTGAATACAGAGTTTGTTCAATGTGTGAACATGTAGCTTGTTAGAGTTGATAAATGTGGGAGAAAAATGGATGTTCTTCTATTTTTATTAAACATTGGTGGTGGCGGGTGCCATGGAGTTGAACATTCATCCTGTTTTAAAATCATGAGAATGAGAGATTACAAATAAGTGTCTGGTAATAGCCCATTATTTAACATGACAGTTAAGAAATTAAATGTCTACTTAAATATCTCTCGGAAAATACCGGTAACATCATATGATACAATGAATGGGTATCAAATCACTAAAAAGTTTTGTCCTTTCAAATTATAAAAGGTATAATAGATTGAAATTGGCAAATAGGATTAAGAAGATTTAAATAACATTAAAGGTGGAAGTTTCAAACTTGCTATTTACACTATACACTTTGCTGAATAGCCATTATTTTCTCTTAAGTATGCCTTTCATGATGGTATTGTTGTTGAGAGAGAGAAACACTGGGGAATCTTGGGTCAAAGGATATATATTTGTACATTCTGATGGAAAATATACTGCTTTTAAAACCTTTGTAATGCAGACAGAAACCCAGTTTCACTGAAATGAAGCACATTGCGTGGTGCACCCCTGCAATCCCAGCAATTTGGGAGGCGGAGGCAGGAAGACCCTGAGTTTGAGTCCAGGGGCAGCTGTGTAAATTAGCAAGACTCTGAGTCAAAGTAAAAAGTAAAGAGTCGGCTAGTGGTGCAGCTCAGGAGTGGAGCACTTTTGAAAGCAGGCGTGGAAACCTCTAGTACTAGGGGGTAAAAGAAAAGAGAAGAGAAGAAAATGAAACCCTTTGAAGCTCCCCGTCTTCTCCCACCCTTAGACCAGCTTGCTAACTCTGCATGGCACACATGGATTAGGAGAAGTCTTACTGTACAGAAAACTAATTTAGGATATAAATTAAATGCTAAACTAATTTTCTCCTCATTAGTCCCAGAGACCTTCATGTGTAAAAATAAACTCATCTGCATCAAAAGGACACAAAACACATTAACAGCACTGCTCCTTGGGTAAATGAATGAGCTAAAATGCTGGTATATCAGGTTTCAGAACTTACCAGTTCTGCTTTGTGTTTCTCATTGGAAATAAATTTACCTGACTAGGTAAAGACTACCTTTAGAACAGGAATTGTGTCCTGTTACTTTCACAGGCTGGTGGACATGATACATTTTTATTAAATGTATGGTTAAATAAATTGAATCTCTTGATAGAAACAAACAAAAGTTTATATTCTTCAAAGGGAATGTCCTCCTTTGAATAGCAAGAATTGGATAGAAGTTAACTTTAAAGGCTAAATACAACATGAAAGCCCCTATAGCCATACCACCCTGGTGTCTGATCTTGTCAGATCTCGGAAGCTAAGCAGGGTCAGGCCTGCTTAGTACTTGGATGAGAGACCGCCTGCGAACACCAGTTGCTGTAGGCTTGGGAGAAGGACCTGGCAGCCCACCCCCTTAACAATCAACCATTGAAAACCCTATGAATAGCAGAGAAACACTGACAAAGTGCTGAGCGTGGCACAACGTCGGGGAATGTTTCATTCTGTTGTACATAGGGTTGCTGTGAGTTGGACCCGTCTCAACAGTACCTGACAACAACAGCAACAACACAGCATTAGAAATATTTCTTTCTCTGGTAGGTCTAGGAACAAAGACCATATATAAACAATCTCTGGCTCCATAACAATGGGGTATTTCTGCAAGCTTCTGAATAATTTATTGTAGAAGTTATCAATCAGTTATTCAGTTGACAACTATCCTAAGGTATATGCCAGGGTCTGGTTATTTTTATTCTGTCCTTACAATGATTAAATGATTAATGATTAAACCTATATTTGAGGAGGAAGAAAGATTTGCAGCATTTTGATCTAATTTTGAAATAGATTCAAGTATTCCTTGTTGATAGGTGCCATCAAGTCAAGTCCAACTCATAGTGACCCTATGTACAATAGAATGAAACGCTCCCCGATTCTGTGCCAGGCACACAATTTTGTTTATGTTTAAGACCGTTGTTGCAGACATTGTGCCAGTCCATCTAGTGGAGAGTTTTCCTTTTTTTCATTGACCTGCCAATCTCTGAAGCATGATGTCCTTCTCCAAGGATTGGTCCCTCCTGACATGTTCAAAATACATAAGATGCAGTCTAGCCATTCTTGCTTCCAAGGAGCACTCTGGTTGCACTTCGTCTAGGACAGATTTGTTGACTCTTTTGGCAGTCCATGGTATATTCAATATTCTTCTCCAGCATCATAATTCAAAAGCATCAATTCTTCTGTCTCCCTTGTTCAATACCCAGCTTTCACAACCATATGATGCAACTGAAAATACCATGTCATGAGTCAGGTGCACCTTCGTCTTCAGTGTAACATCTTTACTGTTCAATACTTTAAAGAGATCTTTTGCCACAGCTGTTCCCAGTGCACTGCATCTTTGATTTCTTTACTGCTGTTTCCATGCTTGTTGATTGTAGAACCAAGTAAAGCAAAATCTTGGACAACCTCAATATTTTCTCCATTTATTTTGAAGTTGCATACTGACCCAGTTGTAAGGATTTTTGTTTTGCTGATGTTGAGTTGCAGTCCATACTGAAGGCTATGTTCTTTGATCTTCATCAGTAAATGTTCCAAATCCTCTTACTTTGAGCAAGCAAAGTTATGTCATCTGTATAACACAGATTGTTAATGAGTCTTCCTCCAATCCTGATGCCACATTCTTCTTCATAAAGTTCAGCTTCTCAGATTACTGTCTCAGCGTAGAAATCGAAGGGATATGATGAAAGGGTACAGCCCTCACACACATCTTTTTCAACTTTAAACCAAGCAGTGTTCCCTTGTTCTATTCAAACGATTGCCTCCTTGTCCATGTATAGATTCTTCATGAGTGCGATAAGGTGCTCTGGTATTCCCAATCTTTGCGGTGTTACCCATAATTTGTTATGATTCGCACAGTCAAATGCCTTTTCATAGTTGATAGAACATAAATAGACATCTTTCTGATATTCTCTTCTTTTGGCTAATATCCACCTGACATCAGCAATGATGTCCCTGGTTCCCTGCTCTCTTCTGAATCCGGCTTGATTCTCTGGCAGTTCCTGTGTATATACTGCTGCAGTCACTTGTGGATGATCTTTAGTAGAAGTTTTCTTGCATGTGGTATTAATGAGATCATTCAATAGTTTCCACATTCAGTTGGATCCTCTTACTTGGGAATAGGCATAAATATGGATCTCTTCCAGTCAGTCGGCTAAGTGGCTGTTTTCCAAATCTCTTGGCATAAACAAATTAGCCACTCCAGTGCTGCATGTTCACTGAAACATGTCTATTGGTATTCCATCTTTTCCTGGAGCCTTGTATTTCGCCAATTCCTTCGAGGCAGTTTTCACTTCATCCTTCAGTACCATTGGTTCCTCATCATAAGCACCCTCTTGAAATGGTTGATCATCCAGCAGTTCTTTCTTATATAATGACTCTGTATTCCTTCCATCTTCTTTTGATGTTTCCTCCATTATTTAATATTTTCCGTGTAGTATCTTTCACTATTGCCACTCAAGGCTTGAATTTATCTTTAATTCCTTAAGTTTGAGAAAAACAGAATGTGTTCTTCCCTTTTCCTAGCTCTTTGCACATGTCATTAAAATACTTGATTTTTTCTTTTCTAGCTGCCATTTGAAATATTCTGTTCAGTTCCTTAACTTCATCATGTCTTCCTTTTACTTTAGCTACTTGACATTCGAGGGCAAGTTTCAGAGCCTCTTTTGACATGTAATTTGGTGTTTTCTTTTTTCCTGTCTTTCAAATAACCTTTTGCTTTCCTCATGAATGATGTCTTTGATGTCATGCCACAACTCATCTGGCCTTCCATCATTCGTGTCTAATGCACTAAACCTGTTCTTGAGATGGTCTTTGAACTCAGATGAGATATACTCAAGGTCATACCTTGGCTCATGTACACTTGTTCTAATTTTCTTCGGTTTCAGTTCTTCCTTGCATATGAGTCATTGATGGTCTGATCCACAATGAGCACCTGGTCTGGTTCTGACATTTGATATTGAGCTTTTCCATCATCTCTTTCCACAGATGTAGCTGATTTGGTTCCTTTATGTTCCATCTGGTGAAGTCCCAGTGTATAGTGGCCGTTTATGTTGGTGAAAAAATGTATTTGCTATTGAAAGGTCATTGGTCTGACAAAGTTCTGTCATTCCATTTCCAGCATCGTTTCTGTCACCAAGGCCCTATTTTCCGACTGCTGAGCCTTCTTTGTTTCCAACTTTTACATTCCAGTCCCAAGTAATTATCACTACATCCTGACTGTATGTTCGTTTTATTTCAGATTGCAGAAGCTGGTAGAAATCTTCCCTATCTTTGTGGCCTTAGGGATGGGTGCATAAATTTGAATAATGGTCATATTAACTGGCCTTCCTTGTAGATGTATAGATATTATTCTATCACTGACAGCATTGTATTTTAGGACAGATCTTGAGATGTCGTTTTTGAAGAAGAATGCAACCCCATTTCTCTTCAATTTGTCGTTCCCAGCATAGTAGACCGTATGATTTTCTGACTCAAAATGGCCCATGCCAGTTCATTTTAGCTCACTGATGCCTAGAATGTCGATGTTTATGCACTTCATTTTTCTTTTAACAATTTCTAATTTTCTCAGATTCATACTGCGTACATTCCATGTTCCAATTATTAATGGATGTTTATAGTTGTTTCTCCTCATTTTGAGTTGTTCCATATCAGCAAATGGAAGTCCCTGAGGCTTTATTCCATTTCCATCATTAAGGTAGACCCTACTTTGAGGAGGCAACTCTTTCCCAGTGGTCTTTTGAGTGCCTTCCAATTTGGGGAGCTCATTTTCTGGCACTATATCTCACAGTGTTTTTCTGCTATTCATAGGGTTTTCAATGACTAGTTGTTTCGGGAGTGGGCTACCAGGTCCTCCTCCCTAGTCTGCGATAGTGTGGAAGCTTAGCTGAAACTTGTCCGTCATGGGTGACCCTGCCGGTATGTGTAATACCAGTGCCATAGTTTTCAGTCTTATAGCAACACACAAGCCCCCACAGTATGGCCACTACCAGACATGTGGGGGAGTTTCAAATGCATTTCTAATTTGAGGAACTTCTGGGTACACCTGGAATTCACTGTACCGTCAACTTTAAGGAACATCTCTGTGGTGTAAGTTGAAATATACCTGTGCGGTTATATAAGGATTTTTACTTCTTTTCAAGATGGTAAGATTCTTAACTGTTTCTTAGTACCGTTGTTGGCATTTTCTCTGTTGAGTGACATTTGGGGCAGCCGCAGCCTCGGAAAACTATCCCTGACTGCTGCACTACCTCTTTGTCAGAGGCATTTTGACGAACCAGCCAGCCACAGAGTGGTAAAAAGCACCCATTTTTGGTGATGAGTGACTCGGAATTCTCCAGTTAGAAGTTTTGAGAGCCTCTAAACAACTTTGTGAAGCTGGCCTGGGAGGAAAGATTGAGGCCTGTCAGCCATGTGTGTATTTCTGAAATAAGTCTGCCTATGTAATCTTTTTAATTAGTATTATCAGGAGGGATTTGAGCCTGATGCGGTGGCACGTGCCTGTAATCCCAGCAAGCACTCCAGAGGCTGGGGCAGGAGAATTGTGCGTTCAAGGCCAGCCTGAGCTATATAGCAAGACCCTGTCTCAAAAAAAAAAGAAAGAAAGAAAGAGAGAGAGAGAGAGAGATTTGAGATGACAGCTGTTCCACTTTCCTCTTACATTTCTCAGCGCCTTGGCCCTTGTCTCATCTAGTAACTGTCTGTGCTCAGTGTGTCCCTAGTTAGTGTGTGGGCAGATGTGACTCTTAGTTTCAGTGTCCCCATCTGTGAGGAAATTGGTCTGTGGGCACCTTTTCCCTCTATGATTCTGCCTCAGTTTCCTCACATAGAACCAGCAAAGGTTTGTGTGGATCTAGTAATCCCTCTGGTTTTCCAGAAGAATCCTGGCCACGTCTCCCATCCCTTGCACATTTAGGTTTGCAGTCGGAACTTTCTCGGGCGTCTCCTGCTACTCCTGAGAGGCTGGCCCTGGCTGAGTGCGCCACCCCACCGGCCAGCAGGTACCTCAGTGGTGTGGTAGGGAATTCCAGGTCAATGGTTAAAGCAGAATTAATGACAGCAGGTGCTTCACAAAAGAAGATATACAAATGATCTATAACCATAAAATGTTCCTCTCCCTGGCAGTTAAAGCTCATCTGCAGTTAGGTGCCATGTTCCATGTAGCAAAGAGGCTCGCCAACAGCAGCGCTCTCCACATTAAAGGAAGTAGTTGGGACAGCCTATCTGAAGAGCGGCTTGACAATATATACCGAGAGCCTTAAAAATATTCATTTTTGGACACACTAATTGCACTTCTAGAAACCTATCCTCAGAAAATAATGAGAAATGCAAACTTAGGCACCAAGATGTTCATGTGGTATTTTGTTGTTGTTGTTGTTAGGTGCCTTCAAATCATGTCTGACTCACAGTGACCCTCACAGGGTTTTCAATGGCTGATTGTTTCAGGATTGCCTTGGGAGTGGAGTGCCACATCCTTCTCCCATATGTGGTATTTTAAGTAGCTAAAAATGTGAACATAGCCTCAGTGACCCAAAATGCTGAGATAGGGTAAAGAAAGTATAGCCAATCCACACAGAAGACTCACATTCCTCTCTTCACAATTAAGTTGCAGAGAATGTTTAAGTACACAGAGAAATGCATCTGAAGTAAGGACACGTGCAAAGATGCAAAATTGTAGTAGCTTGTTTATCTGTGTCTTTATATGCACCTGCACTGTTACTGTTGTTGTTAGGTGCCGTTGAATGCAGTCCGACTAATAGTGATCCTATCTACAATAGCAAAACATTACCTAGTGCTGGGCCACGCCTGGCACTCTATTTGTCAGTGCTTCTCTGCTATTCATAGGGTTTTCCATGGCTAATTGTTTCGGGAGTGGGCTGCTGCGTCCTTCTCCCTCCTCTGTCTTAGTCTGGAAGCTCAGCTGAAACCTGTGCACCATACGTGGCCCTGCTGGTATCTGAGGTACTGGTGGCGTAGCTTTCAGCATCACAGCAATACGCAGGTGACCACAGTATGACAAACTGACAGACACGTGGAGGATACACCTGCATGTGCAGGCACATCTGTCCTTTTTCTCAGTTCAAGAAAAAGACTAGAAAGAACTGTGTCAACACGAGGACACTCGTCATCTCTGGGTGGTGGCCTTATTGATGGTTTTATTATTTGTTAAGTCACTTTTGATTTCTCCAGGTTTGGTTTTTGGTTTTCGGTTTTTTAGTTTTGAGACAGGGTCTCATAATCCTCCTGCTTCAGCATCCCAAGTGCTGGGATTACAGACCTGTTCCACCACACCTGGCCTAGATTTTTTCAATAATTATGTAACTTTATGATTTCAAAAGAGCAATTATTGACAGTACAGGCGGTGCAGAGGGGAAGGTGCGGAGGCTCTGGTTTGTTTCCCAACCTGGCTTTCTGTCCTCAGGAAGCCCCAGGAGGAAAGCTTCAGGAAGGGCTGCGTGGCAGGGGCTGCAAGCAGCTCACTGCCGCAGAACAGACGTAAGGAGCCTCTCTCTCCCATGTGCAAGGCAGCTGTACATGTGGACTCCTGTCAATTCTCTCCTTGGGCTTTAATGCAGTTTAGAGGGACCGTAAATTCCCTGAGCTCAGATTCTCCTTGTGGTGTACAGAAAACAGAGCAGTGGGAAGGGCCGTCCGCTGGCCGGCCAGCCAACCACAGAGCAATCTCATCACTCCAATCACCCAGAAACAGGATGTGGGGAGAAGAAACGGGAAGGGAAGAGAGGCTTTGCCAGGGTCTCACTATATTAATAGAGCCTCCTTTTCTGCTGCGAGCTGCTGCCAGGCAGTGGAAAAGGAGGTATTTTAAGAACAAGAGTGACTGGCACTTAGAAATGGGGCTCATTATGCGAACATGAATGATAGCCTTGGGGGTAGAGCAAAGCAGGAGCGAAGGGAAACTGAGTCTGAAAAATCTCTGACTTGGACTTTCAGGGATCCATAGCCGCCGCCATGGCTTTCAAGTCAGGAGAATGGGCATCAGGCTGTGTAGGGCTTCATAAGTGGGTGACAGTCACCTGCAGTGACCAGTTAGGGCTGTGATGTGTCCTGAGATTCTTTTAGCCACATCTTAATTAGACATTCCTCATGTGCAGTGATTCTTATAACAGCACTTAAAGTAACCTCTCAAGCTGTATTCAGAGTTTCCTCATTTATCCTAATAATTGGTTGCTGTCTCAGCTTCTCTGCTTTCCTTTCCTTTTCCTTCCTTCCTTCTTTCCTTCTGGAAGTAGGGCAAAGATGACCTTCAATGCCTGTCGAGTATCAGTTTTAATTTCTGTATTTGTCAGGTCCAAACTAACGTGGAAGTGGTGAAGATCCCATCACTTGTCATCATTCTGCTTGCGTGTAGCTGTGCTTCAGTGCAGGCAAATATAATCTGCCTCCCGGGGTGATCCTGACAGCGAGTAGAAAGCTGAGAAAAACGTAGGGCCATCAAGGCAGAAGCCCTGCATAACGGGCCTGCCTTTGACAGTGCTGGAATCAGGTTCTGGAGTCAGCAGCCATTGGTTGGTGGTTTCGAGGTGTAGAATTTGCACTCTCTTGAGAAGGGCCTGGCTGTGCACAGTGACTGACATGAGTGAATCACTCGGTTGCTTACACAAGCTTCCCAGGTACCATCTGTTGAGTGAGCGGATGAATGAACGAACAAGTGGGAAATACTGCACGGGGTGTCGGTCTGAGTAGTCAAGTGTGGTGCTGTGTTCACTCCAGCACGACTGGCTTCCTGATCCAGAAGGGCCCTCGGCGTCTCCTCTTCCCTCATTCCCATGCACTTTGCACCTCCGTAGCACACTTAGTGCCTCATCCTTCTGGCCTTGGTGGCTTTACGAGCGTGTCTTGAGTGGCCCGTGCCACTGTAGGCTCTCCAATTAATGGCAGACTACCAACTTTTCATGCAGACATGCACTGAATGAATAAACAACTATGAGTCCTCATTCCGAGCAAAAAGGCAGAGGTGGCGTGCTTCTGCCAAGAGGAGGAGAGCCAGGTTCCCAGCGCTCTGTGGAACGTTCCCTAGAGCCCTGGAAGGGGGGGCAAACGCTGGGCCTGAGCAAGAGTCCAGGACGTGGGAGGCACCCTTGCCCGCTGGGAAATCCCTGTGGGCGCACAGGGCACTCTCAGCTTTCCCTCCCCAGCTCTCGTGGACCTGCCCTCCAGCGTGCAGTGGACCATTCGAGACCTTTCCATGCACCTCTCCTGCAGAACGGTGGTGGCCCCAGTTAGAAGCCATGGCGCCCAGCATCTGCCCCTTCTTCACCTCTTACTGCCTTCATTTTCTCCTCCACTTTGTCCCCTACTGTATGGATCCATTGTCCCCACCTCTCCTGCTGGGAAATTGATTCGTGAGTTGGAGCAAACTTGGTGTAGTTCAGACTGACGTTATTGAGCGTCTGTTATGAACTCGGCACCGCGAGGGTCTTCAGAGATGATCTCCCTCCCGCTCCCCTCCAGAGGAAGATGGCCACGTTAACCGAACACAGTAAACTTTCCTATCTGCCAGGTACGGTGGCAGGTCCCACCCTGACACAGCAACAAGGAAAGAGCAGCGAGTCTTGCCTGGGAGGTCCCCAGACACCTTCCCAGGGGAACTGGCATCGGAGTGGAGCCTGGAAGGCTGCGTCAGGTTTTGACAGGTGGGCGGTGTTGACAGCAGCTTGGGGAGCAGTGTCAGAAAGGACATGGAAGCGCAAATGGGCGGCATCTGGAAAGAGCGCAGGACGTGAGGAGCGGGGCAGAGGTCCTCGCCCGTGCTCTTCAGACATGGCTAGACGTCTGTCCTCCCTCCCGGCCCTGGCAGAGGTCAGGCACTCGCCAGGCTGGCTGCCCGAGGCAGGGGCTGCTTTCCCACTCTCCACCCCCAGGGCCCACATGGGCACCAAGCTCTCAACAAAGGCTGGTTGAGTATGAGTGACACGATCCTCGTAATAACTGTGCTTCGTGGTGGTGTGGACTAAGAAGGACGCGGAGGCTGAGACCGAGAGGGGGCCTCAGGCCACAGGGCTGCTTGCTCTGAGTGATGCGTCTGAGACGGCCCCTGCCCACCTGCACCCAGGGAGGAGACGGTGGGAGTGCTGCAGCTGTCCAGGCCGTTGCTGAGAACACTCGGGAGCTAAGGTGTGTTCGTGTCACCAGCCCCTGGCCGCGCCTGCTCCTCCTCAGGAAAGCCTCCTGCATGGGCTTCCTGGAGACCCCCTCATTCAGAAACGGCCAGAAGCGGCTTTGAAACAGGAAAAACTAAATGACAGCGGTCGAGGTCAGGCTCGTGGTGGCTGTGGCGAGGAGAAAGTGCCTGGAGGTGGTGAGGGAGCTCCAGGAGGCTGGCCACACCCCGCCGATCCCGGTGCTGGCTCCCCACGCGAGTCTGTGTCATGAAGTCGAGTTGCATACCTAGGACACGCACGCTTTCACTGCACGTGCTATGCTATGAACAGTTTCCCTTAAGAGAGAGTTTTAGAAGATGAGGCAGGAGTGGTGCGGCCTTAGGCTGAACCCCTGGGGTCAGGGGTCAGGTTCAGGCAGATTGCAGTTCTAGGCACTCCCAGAAGGTGGCAGTGGTGGCAAGAACACAATTCTAGCTAAGCAGCCCGGTGAATCCTTTTTATCTTTTTTAATTTTTTTTTTCCAAAGACCGTCTTACTGTGTAGCCCAGACTGGCCTTGGCTCTCGATCCTCCTGCCTCAGCCTCCCCAGTGCTGAGATTACAGGCGCGCGTCCCCACCCCCAGCTCCCTTGAGTCTTAGCCTGCTGGTTTTTTCCCCAGCACTGGGAGGTTGAACCCTGGGCCTTGTGGATGTTTTGCAGGTGCTCTGCCACCGAATGCTGCTGATGCTGGTCATCCTGCTCATCTTTTCTTGATCCACATCATTCCCTTCTCTCTCGTGTCCTTTTTGTTCTTGGTGCTGGGCATTGAACCCACGGCCTCACGCATACCAAGCGTGTGCCCACTGTGTTTCTCTTGTGAGTGGCATAGTCCCTGTGCTCACAGTGAGAGAAGAACGGCAAAGCCTCCAGACCCGGGGGCAGGACCGCGTGTCTGAGGTGGCGAAGACCGCTGGGCTGCTGACAGCGGGCGGGCGGGCCAGGGGCCAGGCTGCAGGGCGCTGCGTTTGTGTTACACAGCTGCGTGCAGAATGACTCAGGAAGAGTTCAGTCTGAGAGATGAACGTGGGCTCACAATTGTGCTTCCCAGAGTGTGTACAAATCGGCCCCGTGGGACTCCGGGGAGGCGCCACTAGGTATCAGGGCACAGCATCCCTTCTTGGTAGGATGCCAGCTTCATTTGCTTCATTAAGCTTGTCTGTATCCAGCTTCTTCCTCCAGCCGGTCAGTACAAAGTACCCCTGTCATGCTGCTGTTGTTAGGTGCTGCAGAGTTGGGTCCCACTCACAGTGACCCTGTGTATGACAGAATGGAACACTCTGACACTGCACGGCACTGTGTCAGTGCTCCTCTGCTATTCACAGGGTTTTCGGTGGCTGATTGTTTGGGGATTGTTTCAGGAGGGGGCTGCCAGGTCCTTCTCCTGTTTTTGTGGTCTGAGGATCGAACCCAGGGCCTCAGAGTGTGTAGAGAAGCACTCTGCCAACTGAGCTAAACCCCAGCCTACGTGTCATGTTAATGAGGTTAAAATCCAGTTGTACTTCAGACTGGCTGGAAGGCAGAGGGGGCTCTTGGAGCCAAGTGACCGTCCATACCATGTCTTTGCATCCCTTTATCCTGCCACCCACCTAGATGTTCATCTGGTCATCCATGAGGTGGACATCTTTGAAAGAGCCTGCCGTCGTCTGGGCTCAGTGCTCGGTGCTGGGGACAGAGGGAAGCATAGGAGATGGCCCTTGCTGTGATGGGGGCAGGGCAGGGGTGGACTGGTCTTTATGTAATCACAACACAGGGGTGTGTACTGGACGCTGTGGACACAAGGCGGGGCCTGGAGCTTGTGCAGGAGGCCTGTGTGCAGAGGACAGCGACGGCCAGCCAGGGAAGGGAGCGCCTGAGCTCAGAGCTGAAGGATGGACCCAGGTTTCCGAGGATCCCAGGTAGAGGGGTGAAGGATTCCTGCCAGGGGACATGGAGTCCTGGGGAGTGCAGCATATCCCAAGAGACACGTCGTGTCCATGTGGCCTGTTTGAGGAGCAAGTACGTTTATGTGGCAGAGAAGCCAGGAAGGTAGCAGCTACGTAGAGAGGACCCCACGTTCCGTGTGGAGAGTATAGTGATCTGAGCTCCCTGAGGCAATTTTATTATCTGACTTGCTTCCCAACACAGACCAGGACAGTGCTGTGCTGGATCCTTGGGCCCCCACACATTGCTGGGGCCTGGGAGGCCCGAGAACACAATGTTCCTCTTGGTGTCTGAGCCAGCCTTCCTGAAAGAGGGTCCCAGGCAGCAGGACCTCCTCCTCAGTGCTTCTGTGTTAAAATGCACTTGATGTTTAAATTGCTTTTCATACCCTCCTTTGTAAAGGACTGACATTTCTGGCAGTCTTGCTGAGGACATGAACTGTGGCACAAAATGACATCATTTTCCTGCTGATTATGACTTTGCCAGGAAGAGATCTTGGGGGAGCTGGGAGGCCCAGAAGTTTTATGAGTCAGACGTTTACAAAGATAGATTTTAGAGCCTGAACAATGGTGTGAGTACCTGTGTGCACGCAGGTGGAATCTCTTCCCCAGTAACACAGTAGCATGCTCAGTGGGCCCTGTAACATCAGATAACATGACCACACAGTGGCTGAGGTCTCAAACACCTGTGCTGCCTTTTCATCTGAATGTTAAATGTATCGGATCTTTTCTGCCTTGGAAAGTGTGCCTCCTCGCCCACCAGCGCCACTACCACCAAACACACATACACACACATGCTCACGAAGAGGTTTGTGAAATACGAATATAGGGGTGGAGCTTCATGCACAAGCCCTCGGGTTTTATCCCCAGTACCAAAAAAACAGAAAACAACAACAACAACAACACCAGAGGCCCGGCTTGCTGACCTTCGGTCTCTTTCCTGATCTCTTCGTTGCCTCCTCTGTCCTCTTTTGTCCACTAGAAAATTTCCTTCCAGTCATCTCTGTCCACCCACACAATGGCTTCCCAGGGGCTTCCCAGTAGAGCAGCCAGGGCCCTTGCTGCACATCAGTGGTGGTCTCAGTTCCCGGAGCTTGTGTATGAAACGAGGGTCCTGTTAAATTAACACAGCTGGTTCTTTCCCGTATCGGTAGCCCTGGGTCTGTGGCCTGTGGGGCTTGTTTGAAGTTGCTGGGTTTTGAGCGTCTAAGTGGAAGCTCCTGTACCATGTGAATGAACTTCCCCCTCAGGGCTCGTGTGTCGGAAGGCACATCGTGCTGGTGGTGACGTTCAGAGCGTCCTCACTTGGTCTCCAGCCGTCCTGAGCAACACGTCCACATTCCTGTTAGCATTTGGAACCGCTCTTGCTGAAATGCATCAAAACTGACCAGCTGGATTCTTAAGAATAAACTATTTCAAATTGAAAATAAGTCCTTTCAGAATGAAGGTCAACCTCCATCCTCTTAAAACAAGTTTACATTTCACTATTCAGCTTCTAAGGGTATGACTGAAGCTACTTTTTAAAAACAGACACTATAGAGCTGGGCATAGTGGTGCATGCCTCACTAAGGAGGTGGAGGCAGGAGGATCAAGAGTTTGAGGCCAGGCTGGGCTACATACATAACAAGACCCTATTTCAAAAAAAATAGGCAATGTAAAGAAATAATAATTCATTTACACTGTAGAACACTGGGTATATGTTTTTAAAATGAGATAGATAAGTAAAGACTGTTATGGAAAAATTGATTCATACCATTAAGTACCGCAAAGTAATACATATGACATGATACCATCTACTTAAATCCAAAAAAGTTACAAAGTCACATACGGGTGCGCGTGTGTTCATGTGCCCAACAGCATTGAAAGCGATCTCTAGACTCTTCCCCAGGTGTACACCAAGCTGTTGATGATGACTGTCTCAGAAGGAAGTGGCTCAAGAAAGGAGAGGCTATGCTTTGATTTCAAGGGAAAAGATGGATTCCTTTATCAGTTTTATGTTTTAAAAATTCTTTTAAAAGAATGTAAGCAGCCCCTTTTTACTGGATTCAGGAAAAAAGTAACCTTTACGAAGAGAACCCTAAATATGCCTCTGCACCCCTACTGTGGTGAGCTCAGACAGCAGCCGACATTTGTGTGATTTCTTTAAAATGTGCAAGTATCAGCTGGGCGCCGTGGTGCCTGCCTGTAATCCCAGTGAGTCAGGGGATCGCGATTTTGGACCCACAGGCAGCCTGTATCACTTATCATGGCCCTGACTCAAAATAAAATAATAAAAAATGGGCTAGGTGTGCAGCCCACTGGGAGAACATTTGCAAAGTATGTATGAGGCCCTGGGTTCAACTCCCAGGTACTGCAAAAAAAAAAAAAAAAAAAAAAAAAAAAAAAGGTATTTCACACAGTCATTTCATTTACTCTTCCCACCAATAGTTGAGGCAGGTTTTTCTTACTCTCATTTTATAATTGGCAAACTGACATCCAGAGCATTGGGAAATAGAACTGAGACTTGAATCCAGGCTTTCCAGAGCCGAGGCCTAAGGCTCTTTCCACCTCTTCCTAGTGGAAGGTAGACCCGCAGTTAAAACCTGCTGATCAGACTCGACATCACAAGCGCCCACGGTCCGCCAACCCGTTTTCTCAAAGCGTGGTTGTTTCTGCCCTTCAGCAGTGTGGTTTGTGCTGCTGGTTTTGGGGGCTTCACATCCCTGCCCCTCCAGTTTGCCTCTCCTGTTGTTTTTCCCTCAGGGAGCCTTTCTATAAGCTGCTGGTGCAAGGTCTCATCAAGGGGCAGACATTCCGCCTGCCGTCGGGACGGTACCTGCAGAGAGAGGAAGTGGACTTAACAGGTAAGAGGGCTTCAGCCTGTCGTGCTCAGGTGAGAACCAAGGCCAGGGCCTGGCTGCCTGGAGATCCAGGGCAGATCCCTTGGCCCCTGCCTGTCGTGGCCTGGGGCTGGCTGGCTGCTCCCCGGCCCCAGCCCCATCAGCTCAAGTGTGGCTTCGGTGTCCGGCGGGCCTCTCACTGTACGTAGCGTAGCACGCACAGGGGCTCCACGTCCTGGCCCCACCGTCTTTAGCCCCCCATGCCCTGGACAGAGTCCTAGATCCACAGCCTTCTCCCAGGCTCCCCACCAGGCCCAGCGGCACGTTTCAGACCTTGCCACCTCCACTCTACCACCCCGTTGGCCCCTGGAGCAGCCCCTGCCCAGGGGACGGTCTCTCTCTCTCTGCTTCCCACCTCCTCCAGCTCAGGCCCCCCACTCTGTCTGCTCACTCCCCAGAGGTGCCTCCTGCCACATCTGCAGGCAGTAGAGTGAGGGTGTCCTGTGCACCCAGCGCACAGGTGAAATAAATGGCATGCTAGGAAACAGCAGGGGGTGGAGGGCAGCTGCGAGAACCCCCAGCCCTCTGCTCTCTCTCTCCCTTTCACCCCTCTACCTCCTCCTCCTCCTCACCTCTCCTTCCCCTCCCGGACTTGGGTTCTGCTCCGCCCCAGTTACAGTTCCCAGTGACCTTGAGCAGCCTCAGGGTTGCCCATCTCCTTAGGACCTGGTGGCTCTGGTGCCCACAACAAGGACACAGAGTTCCTGTGTTTCCAGCTCTGCTTTCTGGGAACACAGCCCTGCCTCACCAGGACTTACAGCAAGGTCACCTCGTCCAGGCATAGCTTCTGAAGGCCTCTCCCACCAGCACCGTGTAGATCAGCCTTGGGGGTCTTCTAGGGAAGGAACGTGTGGCTGTTCCCAAGAGCAACCACAGCACGCAGCGTGAGCCAGGCAGCTCCAGGTGCCCTCATCGTCCCCAAACCTGTTTTGGTGACTGTGACGTGAACGAGGGTTCTAGGTCTTCATAGTGAAGTGACCTCTCAGGGCTTTGATTCTCTGAGACCCTCATGGCCAACCGATAGCTTCCATAGGAGACCCTGAGTTCAAGAAGAGAATGGCAGCTCATGCAAGTTCTCACTTTTTCTTTTTTTTTTTTTTTTTTTTTTTTTTTTTTTTTTTTTTTTTTTTTTTTTTTTTTTTTTTTTTTTTTCTTTTTCTTTTATTCTATTTGTTTGTTTATGGTTGTAGAGATCAAATCCTGGGTCTTGTGTGCTAGGCAAGCATTCTACCATTGAACCATATCTCCAGCCCTGTGTCCTCTATTTACTCTCTTTTCATCCATGCATACTTTACTGGAAAGGATGGACATTGTTTTGTAGGAAATGCTGGCATGAGCCGTTACTTTCAAATGTTTATTGGTAAAAGGAAGGCTTGTGGGAGGGGCATGGGTCTCATTTATTTGAAAATGAAGGCATTTTAAAAATACAACGTAGAGGGAGAGGAAGAAGCAAGAAGCATGTGGAATGAGTTAGTGTAATTCTCCAAGTGGCACTCTTCCAGGATTTACTGTTGGCTCCATTTCTGTAGGGCACATCCCTGATCGCATGCCATTCTTGTGTGTTCTTTTGGCATCTAGGCTCCGCTCCAGTTCATGCAGCAACGAAAGAGAAGTTGGAGGTGACGTGGGAAAAGATGAGTAAGTCCAAGCACAACGGGGTGGACCCCGAGGACGTGGTGGCGCAGTACGGGATCGACACCATCCGCCTCTACCTGCTCTTTGCCGCCCCTCCTGAGAAGGACATCTTGTGGGATGTGAAGAGTAAGCCGCCTTCCCCCGTGGTGATCCTCCCTGGGCTCCGAAGGGACCCGGAAAAGGAAATGTCTCTGTGGAAAACAGGGGTGGAGAATCCTCGGAATCCGTTCCGTAGAGGAGGCAGCTGTGCAGCCCCCTGTTCCGTGCCTAGACTACTGTTCTTAAAGGAGCAGGGAGTGTGGGACCTTTCAGAGCCTCTTGTGCATGCGTATTTCCACCCGGCCCGACCTCCAGGGTAGGGCCTGGCATCTGCCTTGGAGAAGGACCAGCTTCTGTGTGGTTCCCAGCTTGCTGCTGTGCAAAGAGGCCGGTCCTCTCTCGACCTACCTGAAAGGTATTTCGAGAGCAGGGTCCTCCTCGCTCACTGAGGCAGAAGCCTCAGGTGGGGTCTGGGCCGGGTGTTAACTGTGACCACTTGGCCACGCCCAACCAGCTCCAGTCCCCTCTGGGGGGATTTGTCTTTCCAGAGTGGTTTGAATCTATGAGGATGTGAAGTGAAACCATCTTGGGCACCTGGCTGTCCTAGAGAGAACCGCCAGCAGACCTCCACTCTGTCGCCATGTGATCCATGGTTGTGGGAAGAGGAGAGCAGGTGCCTGGGGTCTTGAGCCATGAGGAAGGCCTGCCTGTTATCAAGGAGTCACTTGTTACTCCTCTGTACCCTCTTGTCTGGTGGCAGTGAGTTCTGGACACTGGTCTCAAACACCCCCTCAGAGGGACGGGGGCTTCAAGAGCAGAGACAAGGCGCTGGCTCGGCTCCCTCCCCCCACGCGAGGCTGGTGCTGGGAACCTGGTTTTCACAAGCCGCCCAGCAAGCTCGGCTGTGCACCAAGTGTTGAGAATGCCCAGCCCTTGTCTGGCCAGCTGAGTGACCCAGAGCCACCAGCTGGGCTGTCCAACTCAGCCAGGTCAGATTAGCAGTTCCATGTGTGAATGTGTTTGGATTATGTAGCACATACCATGACAAGGGCAGGGACTGTGTCGGGGACGTCACCCCGCACGGCCTGCAGCCTGCCGTTGCCCATCCCCATGAGAGCTGGGCTTCCTGTGGGCTCCGTGGCGCGTCTGCCATAGCAGCTTGCTGAGGAGAGGCAGTGGGGATGCCCAAGCTGACTGAGCTGTAGGCCTCGTGGGCCTGATCCACGTGTGGGCAGCTCTGGAGTAGTCCTGCCGTCCAGTGCTTGGGACATGTGGGCCTCTGGGAGATGCCGGAAGCCGGGGAGGACCACAGGGGATGGCAGAGCGTCGTGGCAGCCTATGAGGCCTTTCCTAGGCTGGCTGACCACCAAGTCCGTCATCCTCAGGAGTTTTCTCTTTCTTTTTCACTGACACCAAATTTAGCCGATGCTCTCCCTGGAGTGCTGAGGTGGCAGCAGCGTTTGTGGTCCCTGGTGACCCGGTTTATTGAGACCAGGGCTTCTGGGATGGCCCCCCAGCCTCACCTGCTGAGCGACGAGGAGAAAGGCAAGGCCGGCAAAATCTGGGAGTACAAGAACTCAGTCATTTCTCAGGTGAGAGGCCGCGGTGAACACAGCGTGATCGAGTGGCTGGGCACTCCAGGAGCCTGTGCCTCGGGGTCTGCCTGGCCCACCTGCCACGGAGCTGGTATTGTGGGTCTTCTCACCTTGATCGTTCTGCAGCTTTAGCTGCCCTGCCAAGGTGGGGCAGGAGTCCAGCCTTGTAATGGCAAGTTACTCTGAGGGAGTGACTGTCATGCTTAGGAGCTACCCGCTTCCTCTTGTCTCCACACTCAGCAGGTCCAGACAGAAAACTGAACTCAGGACCACACTGATGGCACAGTGCATGTGCTGCATTAACAGAAACAGAATTTTAGATTTGAAAGAGGCATGCGAGAACTATCTGAAAATGCCTTCATATTTTACAGCTGGGGACAGAGAGGAGACCCGTAGAGGTTAAGTGTCTTGCTCAAAGTCACATAGCCAACGAAAAACTGAGCAGAGAATAGAATTAAAGTTTCCTAGCATGGCAGGGACCTTTTTACTTGGTTACTTTGGGACAGGATATCCATGCATGCTAAGATGCACTCTGCCCTTGAGCTACACCCCGACCCCTCTCCCACTCTTTCTAAAAGCCTGGAGAGGGCTTCATTGAAAAAGCATTTGCTGAGCCAAGTGTGGTGGTGCACGTCGTAGCTTAATATTTATGACTCTGAAGTCGTTTTTCGTGGTTATCTGATGCCCCAGGTTTTTCTCAGGGTAATTTTCCCCCTTTTCAGATGAGCTCAGTGGTAGATCACTTACCTAGCATGTGCCGGGCCAAGAGTTCCACCCCCAGCGCCACCGCTGAGTCAGACCTATAAAGTCAGCCAAGGTCACTGATCTGGATTTTGATTCAGATGATATTAATGACATGGCAGGATTTTTGCTGGCCGGTTTATGTGACCTGAAGTGGCCGTTGAGTCTGATACGGTCCTGTCTGATGACACGCCTTCAACTTGATTTCCATCCTCTGCAGGGAAGAGTGAACCTTGCTGAATTAAATTCAGCCATCTGAGTGATGCTGAGCAGTTGTTTTCATGCCACGTATTTCTCTCTCCATCTGGCAAATTCTTCTCTTCTGCCACATAACGGACTTGGGTTATTTTAACAAGCTGTAAACTTTTGACATCTTAAAGATGCTATTTTTTTCCGTAGTCTTTCCTGCGTTCAGCGTTCAGAATTAAGAAGCGCACAAGCATGAAAAGCTGGCAAATCTTATTAGTGTTCCTGTGATGGCTGTGCATTCCAGAATTAAAGCTGACCTTATCCTGCACAGTAATCACCATTATTAAGTCACATACGCAAGGAGAAGTGGCACCCTCCATCCCATCTCCTGTCTGCTGCTGTTCTCATGTTTACTCATCAGCGCTTCCCACCTCCTATTCAATCAACTAGCATGGTCTTAAACACCTAGTGTGGGGACCAACACTGTCTCAGATAAGTGGAAAAGGGACTGTCATGGATAGTGGGGAAAGTCTGAAAGAGGGCTAGCAGCAGTCACTTTGAATGAAAAAAATGTTTGTGCTATGAAACAGTGACGATATGAGATAGTAAATCTATTTATATATATCTTTGATTGCATTTTTATCATTTATTTTTTCAGTACTGGGGGTGTTGAACCCAGGGCTTCGTGCAGGCTAGGCAAGTTCTCTACCATTAAGCTGCACCCCCAGTTTAGGGAGTCACAGGGCTGCCTCTGGCCTCAAACAACAACCAAAAAATCCTTTTATATGATTAATTTTTTTCTGGAAAGCTTAACAGGATTTTGAACAAGATGAATAATTGAACATTTACTCATAGGTGACGGCCCATTTCACAGAGGACTTCTCACTGAATTCTGCAATTTCTCAGCTGATGGGACTCAGCAGTGCCCTCTCGGTAAGTGCCTTGAAGTCCTCGTTTGCTGGTGGCGGAGGGGAAGGGGGAGGTGTGGTGAAGTGGCCTACAGAATCCCAGGTTGGGGACAGAGCAGCGCTAGTGTCACCTTCTCAGTGTGGCTCTGGTGTCTTAAAGAAGTATTTTCTTCATAGTCACAACGAAGACGTGCTGCTGGACAGTTGTGTCAATTGTCTGAGCCGACTCCCTTCCTCCCCTGCGTTTGCAGATGAGGCCCCGGAGGCCTGGGAGGTTACCTGACACGTCTGGTCGGTTAGTAACCATCCAGGCCCAGGCTCAGCGCCCCCTTTTCTGTCTCTTCCTCCCCTGCTGCTGATTTCCTGAATGGACTGTGGTGTGTCCCTGGCATGGTTACAGTTTGTGTTTATTTAACTACATGGATCAGAATTACTCTCCCTGGAAGCAAAAAACAGCCTTTCGGTACCACTCATCTTGCTAACGTGGCTCCCTTTTTTCTTGCCAAGGGAAGAATTTATCAGCACATGGCATTCACTGTTGGGCACCAAGAAATATACACTGAAACTGTTACCAACTGCTCTTTTATTTTGTTTTTTTTGTTTGTTTTTTTGTTTGTTTTTTTTGCGGTACTGGGGGTTGAACCCAGGGCCTTGCGCCTGCATGCTCTGCAAGTGCTGGACCACTGAGCTGCACCCCCAGCCCATTTTTTTACTTTTTGAGACAGGGTCTCGCTAAATTACTCAGACTGCCTCTGGTCTCGAACGTACGATCCTCCCGTCTCCGCCTCCCAAGCCACTGGGATTACAGGCATGCGCCACCGCACCCGGTTCCTTATTTTGTTTTTTTGAGACAGGGTCGCACTGTGTAGCCCAGGCTGGCTGGCCTGGAACTTGCTATGTAGACCAGGCTGGCCTCGAACTGGCATTCATCCTCCTGCCTCAGCCTTCCGAATGCTGGGATTACAGATATGCACCACCGCACCCCCTCAGCAAATGCTTTTTTAAATGAAGACCTCTCCAAGCTTTTAAAAATAGTGGAAGAGGGGCTGGGGTATAGATCAATGGCAAAGTGCATCTTAGTGCACATGAAACCCTGAGTTCAATCACTCCACCAAAAAAGAAGGATCAGTTTGATCATACAAACTTTATTTATTTGTTTGTTTGTTTGTTTGTTTGAGATAGCATCTCTGTATAGCGCAGGCTGGTCTGGAACTCACTATGTAGCCCACATAGGCCTCAAGCTCACTATGTTTGCCAGGCTAGTCTTGAACTCATGATTCTTCTGTCTGGGCCTCCTGAGTGCTGGCACCACAGGCTTGCGCACCGCCCTCTGCAAACTTGATGCTTTTAGTATATTACAATGTCCCAATCAGGCAGGAGTTGTGAGAGCTGTACAAGCCCACGTATAGTTGAGAGCTGAGAACGTGAGAAACACTCGGAATAGCAATGAGTCTGTTGTTGCTATGGCTATAACGCTTTGTGATACTGTGATTAAATGGGTGACAAAGAGGATTTCTTCCTGCCTACTGCATCTCTGCCTGTAGCATACCACTGTGGCATCCCATCCCATCAGATCTCGGAAGCTAAGCAGGGTCGGGCCTGGTTAGTACTTGGATGGGAGACCGCCTGGGAACACCTGTGCTGTAGGCTTGGGCAAAGAACCCGGAAACCCACTCCAAAAACACAATCGGCCATTGAAAACCCTATGAATAGCAGAGAAGTGCTGACGGTAGCGTTTCCCGTCGTACGTAGGGTCGCTATGAGTCGGACACCAGCTCCGTGGCACCCGACAACAACACCGCACGTCTACAGCTCAGGCTCCTCACGGCCTTTCCTACCCATGCGTATTTTGCACCCCTCTGTCTCCTCATGCCATGTCATGCTGGTCTTCTCTCTTCTTCAGCAAGCCCCTCAGAGGATGGTTCTCCACAGTCCCGAGTTTGAAGATGCCCTCTGTGCCCTGTTGGTGATGGCTGCCCCGATGGCCCCTCACATCGCTTCGGAGCTCTGGGCAGGTGCGTAGGAGGGCTGTTGTTGGACCAGGTACCGGAATGTGCCCAAGCCCTCTCTTGAGTGTTATCAGGCTCAGACGTCCTCAGCCATGGGGTCCGCCTGGCATCTACACTCAGGAACCTCTCTGCCTTGTACTGTGAATCATGATCCCTCTTCCAGTGGTCACCCTTGCCAATAGAAGGACACCTCCACGCTTTGAAATAATGTGTCCACATGAATGTGAATGTTGGTGTCGCCACAGAATGTTCCTTCTCATTACTCCATCCCCCAGTGTCCACGTGCCTTTACTTTGTATGGACTTTCAAGGTGGGACCTCGTGTTTGGTCCCCCTGTACAGTTGAAGAAAAGGCATCTGGAATTAAATAGATTTAAAGTTTACTCATTTCCACTGTGATTCAGCCCTGCCAACCGAATGGTTACTCCTAACCTAGGCACTGAAGCAGGTCTGACTGTTCAGCCCCAAGAATTGTCTCCACCTCTGTAGAAGTGTTGGCCCACAGAGAATCAGGGACTTCACATGGTCCTCAAGTTGAGGTCGAGCCAAGCGTGCGGGGATAAGCAAAAAGACATAATTGAGCTACCACTAAAGGATTGTGCGTGGGAGTCATCAGACATTTCTGGAACAGTCTATCTGAAATGCGTTTGATTGGGCAGTTGCGTTTGCATGAAAGGAAAATCTCCTACCTAAATGTAATCATGTGGCTTGCCTAGCATGCATGAGGCCCTGGGTTCAATCCCCAGCACCACAAAAAGATAAAATTCCTGATTTGGGGACACAGAGAAAACCTGTGTTTTGCCCAGGGAGGAGACCAGGAGTCACGGCGTAGGGCTGAGTGATAAGAACCTGAGGATCGCCTGAAATTCCTGCCGCCTGCGTAGTGCAGTGACTGCAGGAGATGGGTAGCAGTTGTGCTGGGGTTGATGGAGTCCCTGGAAGCTGGGCACTGCCGTCTCCCTCAGATTCGCTTCATCGTCCTCAGGAGGAGGTGAAGGCATTCGTCCCTTTTCCTTTTAGCCAAGCTGGTTATTTCCCGTCGTCCTCATTTTTACAGTATCAGCAAGTACCCTCAGAAGGAGCATGCTCTGCATCCCCTGAGGAAGAGGAGGAGCTGTGTAGTGGCTTTCATTGTAAACCCCTAAGCTTAGTTCAGATTTCATTCATTTAGATATGTAAAGCCACTTCTAATGTTCAGCCGAATACAGTGTTCCCCTCTTCTTTCTTTTTCTCATTCTTGTGCTACTGGGGGGTTGAGCCCAGGGCCTTGCACGTACTTTGAAAGTGCTCTATGGCTAAGCTGTACGCTCTAGCCCATTTTTTAATTTTTTTTTTTTAATCTTGCGACAGCGTCTAAGTTACTCAGGCTGCCCCTGGCCTCGACCTCTTAATCCTCCAGCCTTGCCTCCTGAGTCCTTGGGATTACTGATGTGGCCACCACACCCAGCAGTAGCCCCTCTTTCTGTGGTTTCACTTTCCAAGGTTTCAGTTACCCATGGTCAACGGAGATTTTAAAATACTAAGAATATTTCTGGGAGCTGGCCGTGACACTCACCTGTAGTCCTGCCACTCTGGAGGTGGAGACAAGAGAATCACAAGTTCGAGATCGGAGGCAACCTGCATAATTTAGGGAAATCCTATTTTAAGATAAAAGTTTTTTAAAAGGGGTTGGGGATACAGCTCAGTGGTAGAATGTTTAAAAGCATGAGCAAGGTCCCGCATTCCTGCTCCTCAGGGCTGGTCAGGATGGCGCCACTCCTGTCTATATGGAAATGCTGCCAGGGGCCAGGAGGCTATAAATAAGCGCCTGGACTACTCCAGGAAGGCTGGGCTTCCTCGTTTTTCAGTAAGTGGAATCTCTAACAGCTTCTTCCTAGAGTTGTGTCCAAGGTCCTTTCATCTCCCAGGTATCCTGTACTGCTTCCATATGGAGTGTTCGAAAACCTTCCCGCTGCAGACGGGCCAGCTTGCTGAAAAAAGAAATAACTATCTGTCTTCTGTGACCTCGGTCTCGTGTTTAGATAGGAATTTCAATAGAATCCCTTCTGAGAAAGGGGCAGGATTTGCCTCTCTGCTTTTGCCAAAAGGTACATGTGTTAGAGACGGGAAGTGTTCATCAAGAAGTGCAAAAGTCCCAGGCCACAGGAGCCAGCTAGGCAGCAGGAATATGTCCTGTCTGACACTGCGCTTCATCCCCAGGCCCTGAGGGGCCTTCGTCTCCCTCAGGCACCGGCAACACAGGGTCACAGCAGGAGCACCAGATAGTAAAACACAAAACGCTACAGAGAATAAATCTCTGAAACTGGCACAAGAGTCAGGATGCAGACTGACAGAATCCAGTGGACTGGCGATACTCAGAGAGGTCCTTGGACCCCAGGCTGGACTGGGCGCTGGCACTTTCAGTCCTTGACCAGATGGGGAGCTTGCACTAGGACCTAAACCAGCTGTCACCAAGCACACAGTGGAACTGGACTGGCCGTGTGAGTATGTGAGAGTGCTGTTCTTTTGCAATGCTGGGGATCGAACCCAGGGCATTGTGTGTACTAGGCAAGCGCCTTGCCACCAAGCTGCATCCCCAGTTCATTCCTTCTACCGAGACTTTGTCAAGGAAGGAAGCAGCATGTTGGTTTACATTCTGGCCTCAGGTCTCTGCTTTATCGCAGACACGTACTTTGAGTAGCGCTGAAATGAATAGCCCTGAAATAATCCATGATGTTTTTGTTTAATTATTTGTTTTTGGCAGTGCTTAGGGGTTGAACCCAGGGCCTTGCACATACTTTGCAAGCGCTCTGCCACTGGGTTGCCCCCATAGCCCACTTTTTACTTTTTATTTTGAGTCAGAGTCTTGCTAAGTTACAAAGGCTGTCTCTGGCCTCAAACTCTCAGTCCTCCAGCCTCCACCTCCTGAGTTCCTGGGATTAGAGGCTTGTGCCACTGCACCTAGCTTATGTATTTTGAAGGGAAAAATCACAGAGCAATAGGGAAGGGAAGATTTTATTCAACAAATTGAGAAGGTGGCCATGTACTTTCCTTAATAATATTTTTACATAAATAAATAAATTTACTAATAAATTAAAAAGTTAAATGGGGAAGAAAATGAAGCCTTTTAAAGTAACCAGAGGAAAATCTTGGTCTGATCTCACAGCGTGGAAAAACTTTGTATTTAAATATCTTTTCAAATTACGAAAGAGCAGGGGTGCAGCTCCATAGTACAGCACTTGACTCGCAGGTGCAGTGTCCTCAGCAGCAAAAAATTACACACACGCGCGCACACGCGCGCACACACACACACACACGTACTAGATGTTTCACACAGGAAAACCTATAAAACCTCTTTTAAAGAAAGAGACTGAGGTGAGGAAGGAGGAGTCCAAGTTCGAGGCTTGCCTTGGTTACATAGTATGTTGAGGCCAGCCCGGACAGCTTAGCAAGACTTTGTCTCTAAATAAAAAGAACTGGAGCTCATGGTGGGGTACTTGCCTAGCATACACAAGGCCTGGGGTTTGATCCCTCATATGGCCAAGTAAAAAAAAAGGAGAGCAAGGAGAAAAAGAAAAAGGAAAAAAAAAGGAGGGAGAGGAGGAAGAGGGGGCGGAGGATGCACCTGGGTGGCGGAGCTCGTACTTAGCACGCAGGAGGCCCCAGCACTAAAAATCAAAAAGAGAGCAAGCAGAGCTCCCGATGCTCCGGGCAGCGACTGGAGACTTGGGCTGCTCACTGCTCCATGGTGTGGGGGCCAGGGGCGCGCCTTCCAGTCTGCTCCGTGTATGGCGCCCAGGGAGAGGAGGCCAGCCCCGAGGTGAAGCTCCTGAGTGTGTCGCTCGCTGCCGTCTGGCCCCAGCGCGTCTGAGTGCAAGGCCGGGGGTCGGGGGGACCTCTCAGACCACAGGTGTTGGTGGACAGGAGAGGAAGTGAGGGCAGCCCGGCGCTCGAGTCTGTTCTCAGTGAAGCTCCTGAGTGTGTCGCTCGCTGCCGTCTGGCCCCGGCGCGTCTGAGTGCAAGGCCGGGGGTCGGGGGGACCTCTCAGACCACAGGTGTTGGTGGGCAGGAGAGGAAGTGAGGGCAGCCCGGCGCTCGAGTCCGTTCTCGGGGCGCTTGAAGGCATTCCCTCACTAACAGAGCTGCAGAGCGGTGACCCCAGAAAGTCGGCAGCCTCGTCTTTCCAAACGCTCTCTTCAGCGCACTCTGTCCGTCTGTCTTTCACAGCTCTGGGCGCTGTTTGCAGAAAGGCTGCCTGCGAACCTGGGATAGTAAGCCAGGCCATAGTGCGTGGTGACCCCTGGTGGACTGAGAAGCCAGGCTGCAGCCTCCTGAGGCACCAACAGGCCCGGCCACACCTTGGCAAAAGCCTCCTAACGCTCTCACGACCCCCACCTCTGTGCTTGGTGTTGCAGGCCTGGCGCTGGTGCCCACGAAGCTCTGCGGCCACTACGCCTGGGACACCAGCGTGCTGCAGCAGGCGTGGCCCGCCGTGGACCCGCAGTTCCTTCAGCAGCCCGACATCGTGCAGATGGCTGTCCTGGTGAGTGCCTCCCTGTGGCCACGGGGCCTGGGACCAAGAAACCTGGTCCCGGCCAGCTCTTCTGGCCAGACACAGAGCACAGGGGCCTGGCTTTCCCTTGCACAGCCTTGAGCTCTGTGTGCCACCACACACCGAAAGCCTGTGGCACTGTGTCAGTGCTTCACCACTATTCACAGGGTTTTCAACAGCAGATTGTGTCGGGAGCAGATTGCCAAGTCCTTTTCCCCAGCCTGCAGCACTTAGTCCTCCCAGGCAGTCTCCCATCCAAGGACTGACCAGGCCCAACCTTGCTTGGCTTCCAAGATCAGGAGGGATTAGATGCCAAGGTGCTGTGGCTGCAGACAGTGGGAGAGATAGGGAAAAAGAAAAAGAAAAGAGAACTGGGCATGGTGACACCTGCCCACCTGTGATCCCAGCACTCAGGAGGCTGAGGCAGGAAGATGATGAACTCAAGATCAGCCTGGGCTACATAGTGAGTTCCAGGCCAGCCTAGGCTACATGGTGAGACCCTTCTTCAAAAAAGAGGGAAAAAGGAAAAGAAAGAACACGAATGCGATTGTACAAAGTGCGACCATCACACCCATCAGGGGCAGAGGGAGATGAGCCTCACAGGCCCAGCCAGCCAACCCTCCGCGCAAGGCCAGGCCAGCAGGAGGTCAGTGTTTGGAAAGGTAGCGTTGGGCCCAGAAGTCTGGGTTCCATCACCACTGCTAGGCTGCACACCACCTGACCTGGCACCTAGTGCCCCACCAGCCCCACTTTGTCCCACCCAGGGCCGGGATGGGATGACCCTAGAGGCTTCCTCCAGACAGGCCCAAAACCAAAAATGTCCTGTGGCACACAGGAAACATTCCTTTGAGTGACATTTGTGAGAGATAAGCATCTCATATACTCCTGAGAGCTTGTCCTCAGCGCAGTTGACAAATGCCAGCTTGAAGCTTCACCCTGTGATAACAGCACCACAAAATCCCTGTGTTAAGCTAGGCTCAGTGGCACACCCCTGTCATCCCAGCAACTCGGGAGATGGAGGCAGAAATATCGCAGGCCAAGGCAGCCTGTGTAACTTAGTGAGACCCGGTCTCAAAGTAAGAGTAAAAACGAACTGCAGATGCGGCTCAGTGGTTGAGCATTTGCAAAGCACGCATGAGGCCCTGGGTTCAATCCTCTAGTGTTGCCCCCTAAAAAATAGTTCTATGTTAAGGATCCCTAGCCAGGTGTGGTGGTACTCAAGTGTGATCCCAGCACTTGGGAGACTGAGGCAAGAGAATTGAGAGTCCGAGGCTAACCTGGGCTGCATAGCAAGAGTCTGGGAGCTCTGAGGGGCAGGCTGGCCAGCAATAGGACAGTTTGGAGGTCTGCGTTCTGACTCCGTGCGACAGCCAGCTGGTGCCCAGCCAGGCCCTGTCCAGCGTGCCTCCGTCCTCCCACACCCACGCTCCCTGTTCTTTGTGCCCATGAAACACTGGACCCTGCCAAGTACTTACCAGCGATCCAGAGACAAGTTCTCCTCCCTAGGAGCACAGCACCCAGGCTTGAAAGTCCAAAGCGCATGAGTTGATGAGGCCTCGAGATGAAGGTGTCGGAGCCCGAGAGCTGGACCGTCCCAGTGTGAGTGTCAGTTCCACAGAAGCTTCACCGAGCCTTGGTTCCCCCGGTTACAGAGTGGAGTCAGACCAGCTGCTGAGAGAGTGAGGTGGGGGGATGCTGCAAGTGCTGCTTCTGCCTCTGGGCCCACGAGGGACAACTCACCGACATGCAGCGAGCATCTCCTGGGGGCTTAGCTCCGCTCCAGAACCCCCCAGATACAAACTTCCTCTGCACCACAGTCCTGGGGTGTGGGCTGCATCCCTGGGGCCGACCCCACGTTACAGGTGAGGACACTGTGGCACAGCACGGCGTAACAACTCGCCGAAGGTCATGCTGCCTGTCCCGCATCCGCTCAGTGAGTTGTAACTGCGCTGGCATCGGCACGGCCACCCCTGGCAGCTGGGAGACTGGAAGAGGCATCGTGAGGAGGAGGCCTTGGCCGTGAAGGAGCAGCATGTCCTGGTGGGGACAGGGCTGCCGGAACCTTAGGGGCAGAGGGGCAGCGGGGAAGCTCAGAGGCTGGGGCACGGGGCCTGACAGGGCAGGGAGGCAGAGGAGGCTGGTGGCTGCTGAGCGGGAGAGAGGACACACCAGGTCATCTCACCTCCAGCACCTGCTAGAGTGGGGTCTCGCACAGGTGACTTTGCCTCATGTGCCTCAGTTTCCCTGTCTGTAAAATGGGGTGAGATGGCCGTGCATCCCTCCCAGGTTCATGAAGTGAGTCGCGTTGCACGTGCCTGGCAGAGAGACCGAGCCCAGAAGATGAGAGCGTTTATGGTACTAGGGCTGGAACAGGGCCACTCCTGACCACGGGCCAGTCAGGCAGCTGCTGGAAACGTCCAGGAGCAAGGCGTAGGCCTCCTCCACAGGTGGCGGAGCAGGATCTTGGCAGCGTGGCAGCCTCTGTCGGAGTGACTGAGGTGCCTGTTCCAGGCCCCTGGCGGCCATGCTGCGTTGAGTCTCAGCCTGACGTCTCTGTCGTTTAGTTGGCGCCTCCTGCTGGGAACAGGGTGGGGAGAGGCCTGACTGAGGCCCACGCACTGTACAGGGACCACGGCAGATAGGGCAGCTCTGGGGACGCCTGGGGATCCAGCGCCACAAGAGACGCCTGGGAAGCATGAGGGAGACCACTGGCCACCAGGGCCACATGCAGGGGTCACGTGCCTGCCTCCAGGGCCCCAGCTGAGGACAGGAACCACTGAGGCCCAGCTTGTCAGACTCCAGGGAAGCATAGGGTGCTCATTGGCCTTAGAAGTGGATCACTTTTCTGCTGAGACCGGCTCCTTCCAGGCCTCTCAGCAAAGGCAGGGGGCATCCCACTCAGTAAGCAGGTCGTCCTGTGCAGGTCATTTCACCTGACTCCACAGCCCTAAGGATTCTGTCCTTGAAGAAGAGAAACAAGCCAAGGCACCATGGCGCACGCCTGCAATCCCAGCAACCCTGGAGGCTGAGGCAGGAGGATTGCAGGCTTGAGGCCAGAGGCAGCTGCATAACTTAGTAAGACCATGTTTTAAAATAAAACATGGGCTGGGGGTGCAGCCCAGTGGTAGAGCACTTGCAAAGTATTTGCGGGGCCCTAGGTTCAATCCCCAAGTACCAAAAATATATGCATATATGTGTGTGTGTGTGTATGTGTATACATATGTGTGTGTGTGTGTGTATACATACATACGTGTGTGTGCGTGTGTGTGTGTGTGTGTGTGTAGAGTGGGAGGATGAAACCCAGAGTCCCTGCAGCTTGTGAGACCAGGGCTGAGCTGGCACCTGACTGTGCTATGTCTAGGCACCGGTTCCCCGTCCCTGGCACTCCAGCATGGCATTACAGGAGTGCACCACCACCGCCGGCTCATGCCGAGACTTTCTGCCTCCACAGCTGTGTTTGGGGCAGTGTTCAGGAAAGGTGAGGCAGGCTCTGCCTCTCGGTCTGCACTTCATCCTCTCAGGAGGCTGCCTGCGGCCCCTGTCCTCCCTGGGTTCTCCTCCCTGGACTGACATGGCCATGCTCCTGGCAGGCAGTGGCCGTGGGTGCTGGGTGCCTGCCACTCCGGGCTCTGTCCTCACTGTCGGTCTCCGCCTGTTTTCCTCCTCAGATCAACAACAAAGCCTGTGGCAAGGTCCCTGTGCCCCAGCAAGTTGCCAAGGACCAGGACAAAGTCCATGCGCTCGTTCTACAGAGCGAGCTGGGCACCAGACTCCTGCAGGGGAGGAGCATCAAGAAGGCCTTCCTCTCCCCCAGGACCGCCCTCATCAACTTCCTGGTGCACGAGTGACCTCGGGAAGGCCGTGGCGGCCACAAGGGCCTCGGAGGAGCCGTCTCCCGGGCCTGGATGAAGGGAGGAAGTGCTGTCTCAGGGAGCGGGAAAGGACAGATGTCTAAGGTATCGGCCATCATGCCGGGACAGCCTGGAGCCAGGAGGCGTGGGTGCTGACGCCTGGTGCTGTGTGACTGGGCGTGGGCAGAGGAAGAGGAGGGAGGAAGGTGGAGCCAGCCCTTTCCCCCACCTCCGGTCAGTAGAAGCAGCCATTGGATCCCACGTGAAGTTGCAGAGATGGTGCTGGGTGGGAGGAGGATGGGGAAGAGCGAAGCGAGCGAGGCTGGGGCTCTGGAGCTCCTGGATCCTGGCCACCGCGCTGCCCTGGGCACTTCCTGGGGACTCGGGCCTCCGCGTCAGTGGGGCTGTTGCTTTGACACAGCTGAGCCCTAGGCGTGCCGGCTGGTCTCCTGGCCTTACACGAGGTGAAGAAGCCACCCGGGTGCCCATCAAACGTCCAGTGTGTGGACTTGGACCTGGAACCTTCTGAAGTTGCCCTGAACAAAAAGGCCAGCAGCGCTGGCCCCACTGCACACGTCCCCAGCACTCCCCAGCACTGTCACAGGAGCCTCTTCCTCCCTAACCCCAGCCTGGTGGCCTGCGGCCGCCCTGATACAGACCCCTGTGCTCCCCATCAGGGCTCCACTTCAATGGGGGTGAGGAGAGGTGCCCCACGACCACCTCCTCAGTGAAGCAGAACCACGCTCTGTGCCCCAGGTGGCTCCTGTGCTCCCCACACAGCGATGTCACTGTGGGTGCAGCCGCCAGCACTGTCCCTAGGAGGAGCAAGTTCCCCATGCAGCAGTGGAACTGTGGCCGCCCTGTGTCACCTCCCATCCAAGCCACTGCCAAGTGACTGCTGGGGAGATGGCCAGGGCAGAGCCAAATCGCGGGGGTGTTAGGCAATCCCGATTTTATAGGGAGTCAGCAGTGCGGTGCCCTTAACAGAACTGGCCTAAGCCAGATCAGTATTTAATGGGGAAACGAGGGGATGCATCCAGCCATCTTGTGGTGCTGGGTCATACATCTGTTACCTGATGCCATTATTCTGAAGTCGCCTCTCACATGGTCCCCCTGCGGTTCAGCAGGTGACAGATGATTTTTTTTTTAAGTATAATAAAATATTTATTACTTTGATCTTGGAACAGCCACTGTATTCCAATCCTATTTGTTGGTCAGGAGCAGACTGAAGTCTTCCATTGTGGGAAGTGCTGTCTGTGCACCCACCCCACGTGCGTTCCCGTGGGGAGACGCGCGTGGTCCTCTTGCTCTGGGGCTCACGCTCCCGGGCAGACAACAGTGAGGTAGGCACGTGAGCAATGGCGATCAAGTCACGGGGTCTCAGACTTGGCTCCAGTTTAGTTATGCTGGGTCCCCTGCCTAGAAATTATAATTTAATTGGTCTGAGATATAGCTTGAGCATCAGGGATCTTTAAAACTCTACAAGTGGCACTGGGGACAGAGCTCAGTGGTAGTCCCACAGGTTACTTTTATTTCTGTTTAACTTTTTGCAATGTCTAATTTTTATTGGAGGGCTGGGGTTTAGCTCAGTTGGTAGAGTGCTGCTGTACACTCTCCGAGGACCTGGGTTCGATCCCCAGCACTGCAAAAACAGAAGAAGGACGTGGCAATCCACTCCCAATGCAATCCCGAAACAGCCATTGAAAACCTTATGAGGGTTGCTATAAGTTGGACTCAACTCCACGGCACCTAACAATTTTTATTGGCCATAAAAAATTTTAATAATGGAGATATACAACATGGCCTGGCTTCGTGGCACATACCTGTCATCCCCGCACTGGGAGGCTAAGGCAGGAGGATCTTGAGTTCAAGGCCAGCCTGAGCTACATAGACCCTTGGAGGGGAAACTCTCCTTCCCTTGTGCAGTATGGAATCCAAAGAAACACAAAGCAAGCCCGGAAGTTGGTGTTGGCAGTCACTGGGTCTGGCTAGGTGGGAGGCTCCTCCTGTCTCAGCCTTGGGATCTCGAAGCCTGGGAAGAGGACAGAGGCGACACTCTCCTAATAAGACCCTCTTGCTCATTTGCTAAGTCAGGGCTGTGAATGAGAATGGACAGGAACCATTAGCATGCCCTTCTGCATGTGTCAGAACTGGCTCCCAGAGACTGGCTTGCTTGAGACCACTGCAGTGAGTGAAGGGTTACCTTAACCTCCACTCTGTGCCTCCCAGTCAAGGGCTTGGGACTCACCCTGCGCCTGCCTTGGTCCTTCCCCTCTTGGCCTCCAGCGCCCTCTGTTTTCCTCCCTAGCCACCCTCACCGCCACCCCCACCTTGTCCCCCTGCTTTGTCTCTGTAAGAGGTGCCCTTTCTGCCCTGGCTCCACTCCGTCCACTGTGCGACTGTTGGGTGTGCATCAGCCCCCACGTGCCTGAGGCTTCCTGGTTTACTTGCTTTGGTGGCGAGCCCATCATCCAATCCAAGCCTGGCACCGAGGAGGCGTTGGGTACATACTTGAATGAACCATGCATGTGGCACACGCCTGTAATCCCAGGAGGACTGCAGGTGCAGGGCCAGAGGCAGTCTGCACAACTTAGCAAGATTCTGTCTCAAGATGAAAAATAAAAAGGGGGTTGGGGTGCAGCCCAGTGGTAAAGTACTTGGCTAGCATGTGCAAGGCCCTGTGTTCAACCCCTAGTACTGAGAGAGGGGAACAGGAATGAATGAGTGAATGAATGAATGAAATGTTGTAACACTTTTTCTGGCTCTGCCTCCCTGGGATCTGAGTACTCATGAAGGGGCTGGGGATGGGGAGCTAGATCTCTGCCCTGGGCCGCTTTCCCTGTGCTGGGGTCTTACATTGGCTTCCTGGGGCCGTCCTGACACAGAGCCACAAACTGGATGGTTTAAGCAGCAGGCTGTCCTCTCGGTGCAGGGGCCGTGCATCCTGGCCAGGGGTTGGCAGGACTGTGTGCTCTCTGCAGGCTCGCTGGGCATCCTTCCAGCATCCTGCTTGTGGCCATCGGGCATCCCTGTCCTGCAACTACATTGCTTCAAGGTCTAACTATTGTCACATCCGCAGGGGAGAAAGACTGATTTTCCCTCCACCCTCCGTGATTCTCAATTGGAACTCCCTGTAACAAAGACAGATGAGCAAGAGAAACACAAACAGAAGCTTCCTGACTTGTATGCCTCACGTCCATGAGAGGAAGCCAGAAAAATGAGTAAAACTCATGTCAGTCTCAAAGAGAGCGTTTAAACTTCAGATGGCCAGAGGCAGAACCTGGAAGAGGGAGGATTTAAGCCGAGGCCTCCTGCATTTGCAGGAGTCTGGTGATTTAGGGTGTAGAGAGGGAGCTGTCCTTACACAGCATTTCCTCAGTAGATGAAAACTCTACTCGCAGAAGGACAGCTTCTCGGAGCTTGTGTCCATAGCATCTCAAAATGGCCACCTCAAAATAACCCACATGCCAAAGAGGGCTGCTTTGGGACAGCGTGTCTTAATCTCCTGCAATCACCTTTTGGGGTTGTGTGTCTTGAGCCCAACGCACAGCACCATCCCTGTGTCTGTGGGTCCCTCTTCTTGTAAAAACATCCGTCATGTTGGCTTCAGGGCCCCACTCTACACCAGCATGACTGGGAGACCAGCAGGTTATCGCAAAATCTACCTCATTTTCTTTTCCTTCTTTCCATGCTTCCTTCTTTTTTCTCTCTCCCTCCCTGCCTCCCTTCTTCCTTCCTTCCTTTATTTCTTGACAAAATCTCACATGTAACCCAGGGTGGCCTTAAACTTGTAATGCTCCTGCCTCAGCCACCACCCCCTCAATCCCCAGTGCTGGGGTTACAGGCATGCACCGCCACACCTGGCCTCAGAATCTGCCCCTTTGGGTAAAGGATTCTTTTAAGAAGCGGCAGACAGAAGCTCTGAAGACAGAGCATGAGTTTTCCTTTTGCAAGGGAAATTTACATCAGGGAAGGAAATTTCCATTTGTAAGGATGTCTCCCTCTGCACCAGGAAGAGAAGAAATGATGGACAAATACTGGAAGAAGACTCGCATTCCAGGCAGCAGCCGCTGGCGCTGTTACTCCCTCCCACGCATTTCTGGAGGCGCCGGGTTCTCTGGGAAGCAGGCGCTGAGATGGGATTAGACTGGCAAGAGATCCCCTGGAGAAGTGCCTGTGTTGGAGAAGGTGGAGGAGGGTGGAGGAGATCTGGCCCCAGTGAAGGAGAGAGGAAGGAAGGTTGCAGGCTGCTCTTGCAGGAGTCCTTGGTGACAGTCACTGTCAGTGGAGACCACAGCTCTCAGCTGTCAGCAGCAGGCCTGCCAAGGCATCCACCAGCCAGGAGCACATGAGGAAGTGGCCTCAGCGTGACATGACAGTGGGTCCAGAGGACAGTGTGGGGGCCAACAGGGATCAAGCTCCTACGCTGGGCAATGAGGGCCTGTGGTGGCCTGGGGGCGGTGACCCAGCCCCCTCCCTGGCCGCCTGTCAGCTCGGGGCCTCTCCAACCCCCACTCAGTCTGTTTCCAAATGGGTGGAGAACGTGAGCGGGAGGCAGCCACCCCAACCAGGGCTCCCTGCCTGCCGGAGTGAAGGTCACCCAGAACAGCCGACCCCAGGACGACCCATGAGGCCCGGATCCTCAGGGAGTGTTGGGCATCCTTAGATGAAGTGAAACCAAGGGATCATTTTCAACACAGAGGCCCATATATTTTAACAGCTCCAGGGAGCCCTCAGACGCGGAGGGCACTCTGTGGGTGTCTGCTGTAGTTTGCAGTCTATCCCCAGCTCTTGGAAAGCCCAGATTTAATCTTTTCTTGTTTCTCTTGTTCTTTGTTTTGTTTTGTTTGTGCTAGAGTCCTGCTGTGTACCCCAGGCTGGCCTCTAACTCATGATCCTCCAGCCTCAGCCTCCTTAGTGCTCGGACTACAGGTGTGCACCACCGTGTCTTGCCTTTTTTCTCTCTTTTTAAAAATAGACTCAGTGAGCTGGGCGTGTGGCGCACGCCTGTAATCCCAGTGGCTTGGGAGGCGGAGCCAGGAGGATCGCAAGTTCGAGACCAGAGGAAGTCTGCGTAACTTAGGGAGACCCTATCTCAGAAAGTAAGGAAAAAAATAAAAGGGCTGGGGGTGCAGCTCAGTGGTCCAGCACTTGCAAAGCATGCAGGCCAGAGACCCCGGGATCAACCCCCAGTACCACAAAAAAAAAAAAAAAACTGACTCAGCGGAACAGTGTTTTGTAAGTGATAAGATACCACACCAGCAGCCAGTGTGGGTCTGCACCGTTAAAAGAGGATCTTGGAGATGTCCCAGCCTTCCGGTCCGGCTTGCTGTGTCCCCCAGACTGTGAATTGACGTTTGAAGGCCATCTCCCCAGGAAGGCAGGTGTGGGAAGGCTTAGTCTGATCTGGGTCTCCAGGCCTATTTGCTGGCCGGGGAGGGCCGCTCCGCATGGTGTCTCCCCCATTTCCTCTGAGCCTCGTTCTCTTCCGTCCCCAGGAACCGTTTGTGCCAAGTGAAGGAGAGGACACAGCTTTGGCCTCCGGCCTCCATTTTCACTTCTAAACGGCGGAGGCTGAAAGCTAGGCAGGAGGTGGGAAGGAAGACGGCAGCAGAGACAAAGAGGCAGGGCGCTTTTCCCTCCTGTGCGGGGCTCCACGCTCTCCTCACGGGGGACGGGCCAGTTTTCCTAGCAGCTTCCAGGGCCTTCCCGAGGCCACCGCGGCTGTGAGGAGCTCCCTCCTAGCTCACACCCCCACCGTGTGGGTCACTGGAAATGCCACAGGGACTTTTTTTCCTTTTGATGTTGCTGTATAAAGTGGCACAAATGTCCCTGAGCCTCCTGGCTTTCTGGAACCCCCAGTTATTTCCTACACGAATAAAACAGACCCAGCCACAAATTCCGTGGAACTCGGGTCATGCTCCCCTACCCCACCCCCAAAGGGCACCAGTGGCCTTCATGTGACAGCTGATGACGCTTTGTGATGCTCAGCTTAATTCCACGGGGGTCGCTTATTTCTCTTCTCCTCCCGCGTCCTGGGCGCTCGGCGTCATTCCGAGCCTTGAGGCTCCATCCTGGACCCTGTGCCCCCTGCACACGTGAGCTCGCTCAGGCCATGGCTTCAAATGTCAGCAGCTCCAAATTCCACATCCAGGAAGATCTTCCTCTGACCACTCAGCTGGCTTTCCCCCTCTCTTCTTTCTTAGAACAGGCTCTCAGTACATAGCCCAGGCTGGCCTGGAACTTGCCATCCTCCTGCCTCAGCCTCCCGAGGGCTGGGGTTGCGGTCATGTGCACCAGGCCTGGCTTTGACTCTCCTTGTTTTCCGCCTTCTAGTCTGTTTCTCCTCAGATCTGTCCCGTTTCATCAGTGGCCCCTCACCTTCCCAGTTGCTTCAACAGAAAACTCAGGAACTCTCCTGGGTCCTTCTCGCCCTCTCTGCCTACGTTCCCATCTGCTCTCCCTGCTCTGCCTGGAGCATCTCCGGCCCCTGGTCACTGCTTCCTGGCTCCAGTGGCCCTCCTTGACCTCGCCCCATCATCTGCCTGAGCGTCTGGGCTTCCCCACAATTCCCGGGATGGTGTCATAGGAAATAAGACATTAGGTCTTGGTCTGGGTTCCTGACACAGCTCCTAAAACCCCTGGAGTTTCCAGGCAGGATTGTCCTTTGGTATTCATAAGTCTCTGCCAACCACAGCAAAGTTTTCATGCTGCTGAGACGACTCTGGGAGGGAGGAGGGGCCCAGGTAGCTTCAGGATGGGGAGCTGGTCACCACACCAGAGTGACCGAGTGGGGATTTGTAGGAGCGCCCAGCCTTACTCCTCACCTCCAGGGACCGGTCACTGAGTCGGGTGACCCATGCCTAATGATGCGGTCAATCATGCCTGTGTAGTGGAACCTCCATAAAAACCCTGAGCAGTGGCATTGAGAGAGCCTCCAGGTGGTGGCGATGGCCCCAGCCGGGAGGGGCTGTGTCAGAGGGGACCCTGCTCTGGCCTGGTGGTGCCTCTTGCATCTCCTCTCTCTGGCTGTTCCTGGGTTGTAGCCTTCACAATCTGGTAGACATGGGCAAAGTGTTCCCGTGAGCTCTGCGAGTCATTCCAGCCAGTTACTGAATCCGAGGCGGGGTCCTGGGGGCTTCATAGCCTGGGGACCTCGGCTCAAAGCTGCCGTCTGAAGTGGGGGCAGACTTGTGGGACTGGCTGCTTACTCTGTGGGGCCTGTGCTCACCCTGGATAGGGTCAGAACTTACTGTTTATTTTATTTTTTTCTAATTTTTGAAGTACTGGGGGTTGAACCCAGGGCCTCACACTTGCATGCTCTGCAAGTGCTGGACCACGGAGCTGCACCCCCAGCCCTTTTTTTTTTTTTTTTTACTTTTTGAGACAGGGTCTCACTAAGTTGCGCAGACTGCTTCTGGTCTCAAACTTGCAATCCTCCTGCCTCTGCCTCCCGAGTTGCTGGGATTACAGGCTTGCGCCACCGTGCCTGGCAGGACTGAACTGTTTCTTAGAAACCAGCTTGGCATCAAGATTGCCTGGTGGAAGATTGCCTGGTGTGAGAAAACAGAACATTTGGTATCCGGAAAAAAAGAAAAAAGACATCACACCCGGCTCTCCCCTTGGCAGCCAACGCAATGCCCAAGGCTTTAATTTTTTTTTTTTTTTTTTTTTTTTTATGATTTGCAGGGTCTGGCTCGGTAGCCCAGGCTGGCCTAGAACCTGCGGCCTCCCTGGAGCCCCTGCCCACGTCCGTTCTCCACATGGCAGCTGTGTTCAAGCTTTTTGAGCTGAGTCAGCTCAGACCACCTCCTTCCTGCTGATTCCCAATGCAAGGCAGCCACACTGGACCCCACTGCTACCCTGGGGGCGCTGCCCTCCTCTCCACAGGGATTCCAGCCCTGATGTCTGAGCGCCTCATGTTCTCAACCTTCAGATCCCTCTCACATGCTGCCTCCCTAACGGTCTCCTTGGAGATCTGGGGGCTGAGTTTACGCAGACCTGTTGGCTCCACCTCCTCGTGCGTTGGTGGGATTGGGGGGGTGCTGGCTGTTCCTAACCAAAAGGCTGATGTTTTCCCGGGACAACGTCCCATCTGCTCAGGAGCCTCACTGCGAGCAACGCAAAGAACCGGCTGAGCCACAAAGTGACACTTGGTCTCTGTGGCTTCACACGTCTCCTGCCACGTTCTGGGTGGCGCCTAACATCTACAGCATGTGCTTCTGTCCTCAAAAGCCATTCCTGTTCTAGTTGGGCACTGGGGTACACGCCTGTAAATTCCAGCAACTTGGGAGGCTGAGGCAGAAGGGTGGCAAGGTCGAGGCCAGAGGCAGCCTGCATAACTCAGTGAGACTCTGTCTAAAAAAATAAAAAAGGGGTCGGGGTACAGCTCAGTGGTAGAGCACTAGCCTAGCATTTGCAAGGCCCTAGGTTCAACCCCCTGGTACTGCAAAAACAAAACCAGGAACCATGCAAGATCGCCAAGCTAAAATTCTACCTTAACATATTTCTAATAATGCCAGAAGAAAAATAAATTTGAAAAAGGAGGAGGAGGAGTAAGTGGTGGTGGTGGTGGCGGTGGCGGTGGAGGTGGAGGTGGAGGAGGAGGAGGTAGAGGTGGTGGTCTTTTCTTCCCACTTTCGGAGCAAATTTTGGAAGTCATGGCATTTGCCCTCCCTGGTAGTGGTGACTGTTACTGGGAGTGGGTCTGGGGAACTGGTGTTACCAGGAAGCCAACAGCAGTGTCCTGGTCCTTGTGACTTCCATTTGAAAGAATTCAGATGAGACAGCATAAAGCAGACAGTTAAGGCGTATTGTAAAGCCATAGTGTGTCCTTAAAGAATAACTATCAGGGAAAATAGAGGTACCCGAGAAGCTTGGACAAACCTGGAGAAAAACCGGGGAAACCTCAGTTCCTTGAGTGAAACGATCTAAAGTTAGGACCTTCCCCAGGCAAAGGAAAAGACAAGGAGAAGCACCTTGGGTGGATGTGCGAGGCAGGCACCCCGAGATGGGGAAGGGGTGCAGTGGCCCGGCCAGTGTGAAACGAGGCCTAGGTGTGAGCTCAAGCTCTTTCCTTCCTGGACAGGGGAAGCCTTCGGCCGCTCAGTCATCTTTCATGGCTTACGGGCACAGGGAGCCTGCGGTCTTTGTTTTGAAAAATGGACGAACGGGCTGGGTTATTTCAAACGAATGGGCCCATAGGCAGATGCCTTGGAATGGTTTGCTTTGTGAATAACCTGGGGGCTTACACCATTATTGATCTTGAGTAGGGTGTAGGGCCCATTAGAACGATGTTCTTCCAATGTCCTGGGAAGTCCATTCCACATCATGGCAGAAGGTGGGAGCCATTTTTAACCCCTTTCTTCAGATGGCCTGCTAATACCTAACTATCTGCCTAACAGTGAGTACTCAGTGCCTGGCGCTCACACTTCAGTGCAAGGCAGGCAAACCATCCCACCACATAGCTGAGCGTGGCGTGATCCCCTGACCCAGGTAGGCCCACTGCACATCCTTCCCAGGAGTTTGGATTTGGAATGGAAGAGTCAGTCTTCTGGTGAGAGACTGGATTCTGACAGGAAGGACTTAGGAGTTAAAGACGGTCACCACACCGGCCGAAAGGCTGGCTCTGTGGCGAGCAGACAGGGGCGAGGGAGGGCACCTCGCTGAGCACCTTCCTTCCCACACCTGGTGCCAGCTGCTGCCTGGCCCTGTGCGCCGTGACGTATGCCCAGGTCCTTACTCCGCTGCTCCTTTTCCTTAAGCCAGCTCAGGGGGAGCCCTTGTCACTTGCAAGCAAAAGGATCCTACATAATAGAGAACGAGGCGCAGCGCCACACCCTCAGTGGCACGCGGGGTACCTGGCTTTGCAGTCAGTGCTCTTTGGGGAGGGTGGGAGAGGGGCAGCTTCTTCTGCCACATGCCAGTCCCCGGGGCCAGGTGTGGAACTCCTGCCGAGCACGTGCTGAGGCCACCTCCCGGGAGCTGTAAGAGCCAGGTCTTCCTCTCAGCTCTCCCCCAGCAGGCTGTGCTGCCTTCAGCAAGTGTCGTGCTCTCTCTGACTTTCAGATTCTCTACAACGGGGCTATGTCCTAATGAGCTGGGCCAGTGATGACCAGCCAGTGACAAGGAGCTTGTCAGGCGCTCAGCTCAGTGCGGTGGCTGGGCTTGCTCTCCCACCCCAGCGTGCCCCTCCAGGGTTATTTCATCCTCCATGTTTCTGCCCTCTCCACACTGACCTCACGTGGCACCCCCAGCACATCTGATTTTTGGTTGCTTCAAATGTCTTTGTTTTTTGTTTCGTTCTGTTTGCAATGGACCAGAGCAACAGATCCAACAAAGAAAACAAAGAGAAGCAGAAAGGGGGTCACACTGCCGAGCTCTCGGTAGTTTTGCCGACAGAGAGGACAGCCAGTTCAGTGGCGGGCTGGCCTGGGTGTAGTGAGGTTCTGCTGGGCTGCGTCTGCTCACGCTGCCTGATGGAAAGCTGCCCAGGGGAGTCAGAGACACCCGTGCGTGTTGATTGTGGGCAGCTTCTCTCCCGGGTTGCTGAGTTCCAGCCTCACAGCAGAGCTAATCCAGGAATGCACAGAAGATCGAATCCCAGACCGGGGACAGCCGGAGCGCAATGGGCTCTTCAGTCACGCAGACAGGACGGCTATCGTTAAGAAGGCTTCTGACCTAGAATACAGAATACAACAAAGAGCCTCTTTTCTTTTCTTTTGCCACAAAAACTTTTATTTGTGGATAATCACAGAAGTCAACAGGGCCAGCACAGGACAGAAGAGCCCTTTTTCAAGGAAGACTCCATCATTATGTTCAATATGAAAATCTTTTGGAGTTGACCCAGGAAAGAAAAGCTTGCATTAGATGTTCATTTGAGAAGGATGAGCTTGAACGTTCTGTGGATGCCAGGGACAGTGTCTTTGGACGAGCTTCAGCAAGGTGGGGATGGTTTTCTTGCAGGATGGTGTTCAACCATGGCTACGCTATGTAGCTTTTTGGAAGAAATGAGGAACCGAAGCTCAGCTTAGAAAAGTGTTCTCTGCCGTGCTGGCGATTCATTCAAACAGGCCAGTTCTGTGGATTATAGCAGCCAAATGAGAAATGAAGATCGCTTGTCTTCAGGCAGCACAAGGTACCTCTTTCTTTAGGCTCTGCTCTTCTACCCTGAGTTCCCAAAAGATCAAGAATACTGTAGAAAGGGGCAGATACATGCTGAGAAACTGAGAAAGGAAAAGCAAGAATTTGAAAAAGCTGAAGCCGGGCGCGGTGGCCTACCCCTGCAAGCCTAGCGACTTGGGAGACAGAGGCAGGAGGATCACAAGTTCAAGCCAGAGGCAGACTGCATAATTTAGCAAGACCCTGACTCAAGATAAAAAAAAAAAAAAAAAATTCAAAGGGCTCAAGGATAGAGCATTTGCAACATATGTGTGAGGCCCTGGGTTCAGGGACCCCAGTACTGCAATAAATTAATTAAAAAATTGAAAAAGCTGCCACAGATGTGGGGAATTGCAATTATCCCAAAGAAATCCTTAAGGGTGAGTTGGCACAGGTCATCTATAAAAATTCTGTAGGCAAGATTGGAGGTACACAACTTCACGTGTCACTTCTTTCAGTCACACAGCTATTTGACTTTGTCAGCAATCTACGAAAAGGGGTTTATGATGGCCTTCAGGCTCTGCACACAGGTGACCTTCTCACTTGGGATTATGTAGCGTGGCAAGAATTACAGACTGAGTAGCAACTGTAACAGCAGCCCCAAGGAAACAGGCAGAGCAGTGGACGTGGGCCAGAGGGAGGAGAGGGGAGGAGAGCAGGTGTGCTGTGCAGGAAGAGGCCACGGTGGGGCTACGTCAACTTTTGCCTGGAAAGATGCTCTAAGGAGACCGTAATGCATTCCTCAGGGGAGAATCTGGGAAGAACCACGATTGCATTTGAGAAGGCTCAGGAACGCAAGCTCCTCTCAGAGTCCAGTGTAAGCAGTGGAGTGAGTGCTTTCTTTTTCCTCTAATTATTTACTGAAACATATATAAAAAAGTTTTGTATGCTTTTCTGTATGGGTATTATACTTCAAAATAAAATATTTTGAAAAAATATCTGTAGGAGAAAAGGACAAAGTATCTGACAGAATTTCATAAAAAGAAAAATACAAATGGCTGGTTTCTTTTTTTTCCTCCCAATACTGCAGGTTGAATCCAGGTCCACGTGCTAGGTAAGTGCTCCACCATTGAGCCGCTCTCCCATCTTTTGTATTTTTATTTTGAGACAGGATCTTACTGAGTTGCACAGCCTGCCTCGGGCCTCAAACCTTTGATCCTCCTGTGTTAGCTTCCTGAGTTGCTAGAATTACAAGCATGTGCCATGGCACCCAGCACAAAAGGTTCTTTAAGGAGTGGAAAGATGCTCAACATCACTGGAACTCATGCATTTAAAACTCCACGGAGATACCACGTCCCCTAACAGATCACAATGATTAAACACGTTTGCTAACATTGCATCAGCAATAGAAATAACCATTATCCACTACTGGTTAAAATACAAACGGCTGCAATATGTCTGCAGTGCAGTTAGGCAGTGGCCACCAAAATTATAAATGCGTGTACTCTTTAATTCAGCAATTCCACTTGTAGAAATTCATTCATCATTCCTCTAAAAATTTAATGAGCACCTGTGTGGCAGGCCTGTTTTAATGCACTAGAATCTATCCTACTGATATTTTCTTTGAGAAGTCTGGAAACAAGAAACTGTTTATCTCATTGTCTCAGAATTGTTCATGAGGAGAGATATACATGTGATCTGTTAGGGGACATGCAATGTTTTTCTTTCTGGTTCTGGTTTGTTGTTAGGTGCCGTCAAGTCAGTATCCAACTCATAGCGACCCTACATACAACAGGCGAAACACTATTGTCAGTGCTTCTCTGCTATTCATAGGGTTTTCAATGGCTCACTGATTTTGGGGAGTGGGTTGCCGGGTCCTTCTCCCAGGCCTACAGCACCTGGTGTTCCCAGGCGGTCTCCCAACCCAGTACTAACCAGGCCCAACCCTGCTTAGCTTCTGAGATCTGACAGGCTCAGACACCACAGTGCTATGGCTGCAGGTGGATCTGGTTTATTCCACTTAAAATGATGATCTCTAGTTCCATCCATTTTTCAGAAAACGTCATAATTTTCTCTCTCTTTTTGGCCGCATAAAACTGCATGCACCATGATTTCTTTTTTTTAGTAGACAAATAGATATATTGTGATGTAGACACATTTCAAAATATCATTCTGCCAAAATAAACATTTTCAAAGAACCTGTTGTGATATGCAGAAATGCTTACAATAAATTGTTAATTAAATATAAACCTACAAAATTGCACCATATTAACCCAATTCCCTCAACACTTATGTGCAAAGAAGAAAACCCCTAAAAATGTTAACAATATTTTTTGATGATGGAATTACAGTTTTTTCTTTATAACCTTCAATGTTTTTCTCTTTCTCTTTCTCATTAAGCATATGATATTTTTGTGATGGGGGAAGCCAATGCCAAAAAGGAGATTCCAGCTCCCTGAAATGGACTCTAGTGCATGTGAAATGTTAATAAAGGACACAATTATTTAAGTAAATTAAAACCAGTGACATGAGAAATGAACCTCATTCTGTGTCTATTTGCCATCTGTACAAAAGGGGAAATAAGCATTCAATTTCTATATAATATCAAATATCAAGAGATTTCAGATGAGTTTGATTCTTGACCTACATTTTTTACTCTTTACTTAAATGTCATATCATATTAATTCAGCTTTAGTTGGACTCATTCTTATTTTGCAACGCTAGAAAGTCTAAGAAATTTCTGTAACTTAAAAGTTGTTACTCAAATTGAAATGACAATATTCTCTCTCTTAGATTTTATAGTTCAGTGTTCTGTATCTTTTTGGTTTTGTTTTGTCAAAATTGCACTTTCTTTTTTTTTCTCCCTTTATTGGTGAATGATGGAGTACAGAGTAATACAGCACTGGCTTTTTTCCATTATGCAACTACCCTGTCACCTTTGGTTACACTGTCATCAACTTACAAAGTTTATGGAGCCTTATGACTAATATGCAGTAAAATTCACATGCACATTTGGGTCATGTTCCCTGTTCTTCCAGTGTACTCAGCCCCATGATTTCTTTAGGGAAGCTCTGGAGGGGGCAGAAGCCAGGAATGAACTGTTCAAAGCCTGTGACAACATGGCAGGTGAAGCTGCAGGAGCATACGGACTCAAAAGAGTCTGACAGAGCCATGCTTTTTGAAAGCTTTGTGCACCTGCAACCCCAAGTTTGTCTGCCCTTGTGAATTTCTGAGGTAGAGTGCAGCGAAGATACCAAAAGCCAACGCCACAGAAGCAACCTTTAAGAAATCTATTCCAGCTATTACAGGTGCAATCCAGTAGCCCTGAACAACAAATACTCAGATTAAGCTGATCAAAGTGCTGTCTAAAACAAGACCAGGGCTGTGTTGGAAATTCTACAGGAAAGCCACCCATTTCCAGTGGATGTTTCAGGAAAATGATGCAGTTTGAAAAAGAATAAGAATGCTGCAAGATGACGAACCTAAGAGAATTTTATGAGAGGGCTTTGAGAGAGTTTGGCTCTGCAGATTCTGATCTTTGGGTGGATGATATTAAAGAATCGAGCCACTCCCTGGGTAGACCTGAGCCATGCAGACAGATCTACCGACAAGCCAGGAAAACGTTGCAGGGCCAGTCAGCTAAACATGCTGAGCAGCAGCCCAGCCATCAGTGAAGAGAAGTGTATGACCCACTTTATGATATTGTACTATAATCCCTTTCGGGCAGGTTTGTAAGTCAATGTGTAAATTGTTAGAGATGGCAGACAAGATGGCTGATCGATTTTGAGACATGCTTTAATTTTGTGTTAACGTATTAATCTTTAGTTCCAGAAAAGCGAACTGCTTGTGGGATGTTCTCCAAAATCTATGGAAATTCATACAGCCGAGTTTCATTTCCTGTTCTAGGTCATGCATGCCTCTCTCTGATTTAGACCTACAGCCAGTTAAATGGAGAGACAGGTATGGTTTTGCTTGTTCTCTCCTTATTCTGAAAGTGCACATAATGTACATTTGAAATCTGGAAGAAATAGGATAGTGTGGAGAAGAAAAAGAAGGCCTCCTGTGATCAGCTGGAGCCGAAGGCAGTAATTTGATTTCTTTCATCAGAATTGGACTTACACCTTTAAATCATTTAAGAAACATTTGAGTGCCTGGTGCAGTGGCCCACGCCTATAATCCCAGTGACTCAGGAGGCGGAGGCAGGAAGATCGCAAGTTCAAGACCAGAGGCAGTCTGCATAATTTAGTGAGAGCCTGTGTCAAAAGTGAAAAAAATGGACTGGAGGCGGCAGCTCAGTGGTCCAACACTTGCAGAGCATGCAAGTGCGAGGCCCTGGGTTCAACCCCCAGTACCGCAAAACAAAAAAAAAAAGAAATATTTGAGGGTTCATGTGCGGGAAAGAAGAGAGGCTTTTAGGGATGGAGGTAAGGGCTGGAAAGGTAGATGGCCTAAGAAAACTGGTTTGAATTACAGAGAAGGAGGTGCTGGGTGTTGAGGAAAACGTCCTTTAAGAAGGTTAAGACAGTGTAAAATGGTAGAGTGCTGCGCTGCACTGTGAGGACGTGACTTTGATCCCCAGCACCACAAAAACAGGAGAAGGACGTGGCAATCTACTCCCAAAGAAATCCAGACGCAATCAGCTATTGAAAATCCTATGAGGTCGCTATGAGTCAGACCTGACTCAATGGCACCTAACAACAGCAGTTTATCCCAGGGACTGATAAACAGAGAACTGTTTGCCTTGAAGAGGCCCAGCAACAGAAGGGCAGAGCAAGTCAGTGGATGGCCATATGTTGCTAATGGAAAACATTCTTGTCCTTCTTCAGATAATTCCAGGCTACAGAAAAAAAGGAGAAACAAAGTGAATAAAGTTCTAAATTAGTGTGATTGATGATCCAGGATCCACATAGCAATGTAAATTCATATTTCATACTCAAAACATGATAAAGTAGGAAAATATCTATTTGAAACTGCTAGGAAACATATTATACAACATATATTGTTAAACAACAAAACAAGGTTCCTCACTCATGATTTCCCTTCACTCTCGACAGGCTGAACAGATTTAGCCATCCCGCCATAACAAAATTAGCATTAGTATTTTGTAGCCCTGTGGCATCCGATCCCGTCAGATCTCAGAAGCTAAGCAGGGTCAGGCCTGGTTAGTACCTGGATGGGAGACCGCCCGGAAACACCAGAGCTGTAGGCTTGGGAGAAGGACCTGGTAACCCCCTCCCAAAAATCAATCTGCCATTGAAAACCCTATGAACGGCAGAGAAACACTGATAATAGTGTTTCCCTTGTTGTACAGAGGGTCGCTATGAGTCGGATACCGACTCGACAGCACCTAACAACAATTTTAGCAGAAGTTGAAATGGTTTCCAAAGGAAAAAGATATATTTCTCTTCTTGTCAAACCACTTGCTAATGCACTCAGTATATAGATGTTTTATTTGTAGGATATATATAATAAAATATAATCATATAATAATATGTAATATAACACAATATATGATATGTAATATAACTATATAATACATAAAATTTATATAATATATAATATATATATATTTGAATGCAGCATTCGAAAGAATTCATTTCAGGCTCTGAGCTTTTGATTTTCTTAGGAATAGGGAATATTTTATTTTATTATTCTGTTTTATACTTGGGGGTTGAACCACGGGCTTCGCACATAGTTTGCAGTGCTTCACCAATGGACTGCACCTCCAGCCCATTTTTTTATCTTTTCCCTTGAGACAGGGTCTCACTCATTTATGCAGGCTACTGTGACCTCAAACTTGCCATCCTCTTTCCTCAGCCTCCAGAGTGGCTGGCAGTACAGGCGTGAGACACTGCCTGTGGGAAATTCTTCATAAGTCACAAATTTTCTTCATGCATTGGGTCATCTCTACTTTGAACAGTAAAGGACGCTCCTTCAAAGCCTGTTGTTTTCAGCACATGACACAGAATGTGGATTGCACAGTTCTTGAATGAATTCAATTCATGTAGACAAGTCAATAGACGAATTGGGATATCAGAAAAAACTGAGATTTTGGAGCACGAGTGAAGATGGGGGCAGTGGAAATGGAAAAAATAATGTTGGAATTAAGAGACTTCGGCGAGACTCATTGGGTTCTGCAAGGTAGGGCTGAAATGGGGGGCACACGGGCAGTGGGATCTGTTACCTGGATGATGACTGAATAGGCGCCACACAGTGTCTTGGACAGTTGAATGACTACCCTGACGAGGCAGACGACCACCTGAAGCCCACTGAGGGTTATGAGAACAGAAAATAAAATGATGTTCCACTCCACTACGTGGGCCGGCTCCAGGCACCGGGTCCAGAGGCTGGAGTCTACAAGGAAACTGAGAGGAGGGCAGTGGGCAACAAGACCATGGCCAAGTCTGCACACCTGAGCCAAGGAGCAGCTATGGGTATTACATGCTCGATAAATTAACATACATTATTAAAATACATATTTGTTGTTGTTAGGTGCTGTCTCCACCTCACAGCTACCCTCGTAGAGTTTTCAGTGGCTGATTGTTTGGGGATTATTTTGGGAGCGGGCTTCCAGGTCCTTCTTCCATTTTTGCAGTGCTGGGGGTCAAACCCAGGGCTTCATAGAGTATAGAGCAGTGCTCTACCAACTGAGCTAAACCCTAGCCCCTAATTAAAATATATAATCATATTAATACACTATGATAGTTTATATAAGTACGAAATGGAAATATGAATTAATATATTTGACAACCCCATGTAACTGTCAGCTGTTGTCAGCTGTGGGGGCTTGCGTGTTGCTGTGATGATGAAGTCTGTGCCGCATGCTGTGAAACCTGGCATCTCCTGTATGCATTACCTCCACTTAATTCTCAATTCTGTGAAGTAAAAATTATTATTATTATCTCTAATTTACAGAGATCCTCAGACATTTGGCTGTGGTCATGCAGCTTGTAAGTAGGGGAGGGAGGACTTGAATCCAGGTCTATGAGCATCAGAGCCCTGTGCTCCGAGGGCAACATTCATTGTAAGGTTTCGATCTCAGTAGACGATCCTGTCAGTTTGTGTGAGTTCCTAGCCCAGAAGTAACTGCTATAATTTACTCTGCTCTCTAGCACGTTGCCCAAGTTCTGGATACAGTAAGTGCTCAGTAAATATTTGTTGAATAAATGCACAGATGAACAACTGTGCACTGCTGATGTGCACTACTTTAATATCAACTTGCGTTCTGCCCTGCATTTGCCAAGTCTTGGAAACTTCTCTACAGACCAGAGACAGCTGCCCCGTATGGCCTCCAAACAATATTTTACCTCCAAACACTTTTCTATAGACAGAGGAAGGAAAACAAACACCCAAGCCAGATGAAAGGAAGGATGGGAGGCCCATGGGCAGCCTGGGGCCACACTTTGCAAAGGGAGGCTTCTTTGGCTGTGGGGTAGGGAAAAGTTCAGGGGCTAATGCATAGAAAAGGGGGCCTCTGGCTGGGCCCCCTATAATTCCAGTAACTCAGGAGGCGGAGGCAAGGGGATTGCAGATTTGAGGCCAGAGGCAGCCTGTGCAATTTCACCAGACCCTATCTCAAGATGGGGCTGGGATTTAGCTCAGTTGGTAGAGCGCTGCTCTGCAGTCTCTGAGGTCCCGAGTTCGATTCCCAGCACCGCAAAATGAGAGAAGGATGTGGCAACCCACTCCCAAGGCAATCCTGAAACAGCCATTGAAAACCCTATGGGGTTGCTATGAGTCAGACTCGACTCGATGGCACCTAACAACAACAACTATCTCAAGATGAACAATTAAAAAGGGGCAGGGGTGCAGCTCAGTGGGAGAGCATTTGCAAGGTGTGCACTAAGCCCTGGATTCAGCCTCTGACTTCTAAAGAAAGGAGGGGGTCTCTTGCCCACAGCGGGAATTTCTGCATTAAAGTCCTCCTTCCTGAGTCCTCCACCCCCATTGAGTGCTTGTCCAATTGCTCAGGAAGGCCTGAGCTTACCGCCTAGGTTCTCCCAACCTGAAGGACGGCCCTGCCTACTAAGAGAGGCCAGAACGCCTGACATCGAGTGGCATCTTTACAATGACCGCAGCTCTGGGCGCAGCAGCTGCCCTGCCGTGCAGGCCTGGGTGCCACACACACGACCTCAGACAGACAAGGCCCGCAGACCACCAGCCCATCCTGGGGAGCTGAGGAGAACGGGACGGACCCCCTCACTCAGTCCCGCTTGAATTCCAAGCACAAGATCAAGCCAAGGAAACGAGCAGGCGTCTGCTGTTCCTCTTTCTGGGCCCTGCTGCCTCTGCAGGTGCTGGTGGCCCAGTGGGACCAGCACAAGACCAGTGCTGGGCATCCTGAGATCCAGGACTGGGGTGCCTAGGCTTCAGCCTTCTGAGAAAAGTCGCCTCTCCAGCCGTGTGCTCGTGACAAGCCAAGTGAGCTCCCAGTTCCACAGCCTCCTGCACCTGGTCAGTGCCTGGATCCCAGACTATCGTCCCTGCTCACCCTGCCTGGTTCTCTCTCTGTGTCACTCCTGCTTCTGCAGACCAGTCAAGGGCACCACGCTTCCCTCCCAGCCAGGCCCTTTCACACCTGTGTCCAGCCTGCCCACAAAGCGGACTGAGCTGCTCTGTCAGACCCCCGGGCTCCAGCAGTTTCGGGACCACAGTCACCATGAGGCCCTCATCTGAGCTACTGGAAAAACACATCTTTCCTTTGGCTCTCTGTGACACCCTCCAAATACCGATGTGCATTGCATTAAAAGACTGGAGAAAACAAACAACTAAATGGAGATACGTGCAGGAACCAACAAGTTGATCTGGATCCTGGTAGACTAATAGGAAAATTCAGCACTCAGGTGGCCACATGCAGCCCCAAAGTAATAGTGGGAAGTGAGCTGGAAAGCGAGGCCAAGTGTCTCTGGGTCTGGGGACCGAGTCCTTACCGTCCTTCAGTGTCTTCGAAGGCATATTCCCAGCCACCGTGCGTGCGGCAGTAGGGCCCCTGGATGAGCCCCAAGGCAGATATAACCATGCAGTATCCAGAGGAAGCAATCCCAAGGGCAGAAAAGATCATCGACAGCAACGTCTAAGGATGAAAGGAAGAAGGGGGTTAGAACCACAGGATGAGACACAGGGTTACTGTGGATAAATTGTCAGATAGCTGCCTTCTGCGGTCATGCACACCTGCTGCAGTCTATAGGGTACCAAGTGTTCACATCAAAATGGAAACACTTAATCCAAACCTATCTGATTTTAAAATGCATTTTAAGTGACTTTGGCATCATATAGGGACCCAGGTAGTTTACTAAAATTCTTCCTTTTGACATGAAAATCACAATCACCTCTTACAAAAATGCAGTGATGTGAAATGATCTATCACCCCACAGCTGGTTACTGAAGACCTGTCCTTTTCTAGGTAGGATGATTCTGTAAGAATGACAAGCTGTGACTTCTACTTTTCTTTCTTTCTTTTTCTTTTTTTTTTTTTCTTTTAGTTTCACAGTTTTATTTGACATTCAGTGGTTAGTTCTCATCCACACTGACTGTCTGCAGATTTTTGAATGTGGTAACAGGGACATAGGTTACCAAAGTATAGAGCTTGTTTGGTGAATCTTCATCCTCATTGCCTTTTCTTGATAAGCGCACACTGATACGATATGGGACACTCCTTATTCCTTTGGCCCAGACAGCTTTGTGAAGCCTGGTATCAATGCGTACATCTGGAGTCCCCATCTCTTTCATGGCAAATTTCCGGATCTCTTTTAGTGCCCGAGGAACACGCTTCTTGAAGCCCACTCCATGGATGTGTTTGTGAATGGTGATGGTGTATTCTCGGGTCCCCACTTCATTGATAGCAGAACGGCCCTTCTTCTTGCCACCTTTCTTTGCGGGAGCCATTCTGCCAAGCCCAAGCATGAAAAACAGCTCTTCTGCTTTTATTTTTTGTGACGTTAATATTGTACTCTCTTCCCATACAGAAACAGGCGGGGAGCAGATATCAGGGGTTCGCCTGAATATGCATAATAACCTTCATGTGGGGAGGGACGGAGGGTGGTGTTTGCATCTGAGGAGGGAGCTCAAGGGATGTGCACAGGCAGAGTCATGAGACAGCGACAGGTTTTAATGCAATCATCCACTAATGATGGGATTTGAAAGGTGGCGTATTTATACACCATGGAATATTATAACCGCGTGAGAGGGGCTCACGCAGAGGAGCGAGGGAGGAATCTCCGAAGACCAGGTTGCCCCGGTGCTTGCATTGGGAAAGCAGGGGAGAGGAGACACCTCGCAGCTCTCGAGTAGCTTATGATGCAGGTGTAGCTTGGTAGGTCCAGGCCAGAGAGGTCCTCGGGTGCCAGACCCAAGAGCCTGACTTCATCCTTCATAGCAGGGGGAATTCCCCCATCAAAACATTTTATTAAAAACATTTAATTTTTTACTAGTATTTTAATTGTAGATATTTATGGGGTGTTGTTTTTAGGTGCCCCCAAATTGGGTCTGACTCATAGCAACCCCATGTACAACAGAACAAAACACTCCCTGATACTATGCCCAGCACTATGTCAGCACTTCTCTACTCTTCATTGGGTTTTCAATGGCTGACTGTTTTGGGGTTGTTTTGGGAGTGGGCTGTCAGGTTCTTCCCCCATTTGTGCAGCGCTGGGGATGGAACCCAGGGCCTCCGAGAGCACAGAGCAAGCACTCTACCAACTGAGCCAAAAGTGTGAAATCACTAATCAAGGTTGTGACACTTTCATCTCCTTAAACATTTCACAGAACCTTTTGGATTAGCATGGAACGATAATTGGGGATACTTATGAGGTAGAGTATGATTTCTTTTTAGGGTGCATACAGTATCATGAGATTCATTGTGGGGTTTTCATAGAGTTGCTTCTTGTGCTTTGCACTTGTTTTCTCCCTCTTTACACTACTATGTTGTTCCCCTTGCCCTCTCACCTTTCCTCTCTCCCTCCCCCTTCCGATCGTCCCCTTCCATCCCCCTGTTAGGTCCATGTGTATCTTCCAATCTTAGATATGTACAATTGTGTGTGTGTGTGTGTGTGTGTGTGTGTGTGTGTGTGTGTGTTTCCTTTAAGGTAGATCTAGCTCCTGCATATAAGTGAGAACATGTAGTATTTCTCTTTTTGAGTCTGGGCCATAGTAGCAAAAACAGCTTGGTACTGGCACAAAAACAGGCATGAAGATCAATAGAACAGAATAGAAGACCTATATTTACACCCACAAAGCTACAGCCACCTGATCTTCAACAAGATCCAGTGTGTGCCTTGGAGAAAAGATAGCCTCTTCAACAAGTGGTGCTGGGAAAAGTGGCTATCCATATGCAGAAGAAGGAAATAGACCCATATCTCTTGATCTGCATGAAAATAAACACAAAATGGATCAGAAGTCTCCACATGAAACTGGAAACTCTGAATCCACTAGAAGCAAATGTGCAGAACACACTCCAACACATAGGCACAGGGAAGGACTTTCTCAACAGGACTCCAGTAGCTCAGGAAATCGTGCCAAGAATTGACACATGGGGTTACATAAAATTAATTAATTATGTAATTAAAATTACATAAAAAATTTTGCACAGAAAAGGAAACAATAAAGGGAGAGCCCATGGAATGGAGAAAATCTTTCTATCCTACTCTTCAGACAGGATTAATCTAGGATATGCAAAGAACTCAAGAAATTAAACACCAAAACTAACAATCCAATAAATAAGTGAGCAATGGAACTGAACAGTGAATTCTCAAAAGAAGAAACACAACTGGCCAATAAACATATGAGAAAATGCTCGACATCCTTGGCCATCAGGGAAATGCAAATCAAAACTACACTGAGACTCCATCTCACCCCAGTCAGAATGGCGACCATCAACAAAACAAGCAACAAGTGCTGTTGAGGACATAGGGGGTAAAGGAACCCTTTTACACTGCTGATGGGACTGTAAAATGGTTCAGCCATTATGGAAATCAGTATGGAAGTTCCTCAGAAAACTAAAAATAGAACTACCATATGATCAAAATGGGCTGGGATTTAGCTCATTTGGTAGAGCGCTGCTCTGCAGTCTCTGAGGACCTGAGTTTGATTCCCAGCACCACAAAAATGGGAGAAGGACATGGCAATCCACTCCCAAGCCAATCTCGAAGTAATCGCCATTGAACCCTATAAGGATCGCTATGAGTCGAATGCAACTCAACAGCACCTAACAACAACAACATGATCCAAATATACCACTTCTAGAAATACACCAAAAGAAAGATAAGTCATCATACCACAGGGACAGCTGCACTTCCATGTTTATTACAGTGCTTTTTACAATTGCAAGGGTATGGAATCAGCCCAGATGTCCATCAACAGATGATTGTATTAAAATGTGATGCACACACACACACACACACACACACACACACACACACACACACAGGAATATTATTCAGTAGTAAAGAATGAAATTATGTCATTTGCAGCAAAATGGATGGAACTGGAGACCATCATTTAGAAAATACTTTAAATCTACTAAAATTGAAAGTATAGTACCATTAACCCTGTATACCCTTTATCTAGATGCACCAATTATGAATATTTTACCATATTTGTGCTCTCTGTCTCTGTTTGTAGACATACTATATATACCACCCATACATGTACATATACATACATATATATTCATGTAGGGCTGGGGTTTAGCTCATTTGGTAGAGTGCAGTGCTGCACTCTCTGAGGACCCGGGTTCAATCCCAAGCACCACAAAAACGGGAGGAGGATGTGGCAATCCATTCCCAAAGCAATCCCAAAACAATCAGCCATTGAAAACCCTGAGGGGAGCTGGGCATGGTGGCGCACGTCTGTAATACCAGCGGCTTAGGAGGCGGAGCCAGGAGGATTGCAAGTTCGAGACCAAAGGAAGTCTAACTTAGCAAGACCCTGTCTCAGGAAGTAAGGAAAATAAATAAATAAATAAATAAATAAAATAAAAGGGCTGGGGGTGCAGCTCAGTGGTCCAGCACTTGCAAAGCATGCAGGCGTGAGGCCCCGGGATCAACCCCCAGTACCACAAAAAAAGAGAAAGAAAACCCTGAGAGGGTCGCTGTGACTCAAACCTGGCTCAAAATATGCAAGTACACATTTTTATTGCTTAACCATTTGAAAGTGGTTTTGTAGACATTATGGTCTCTCCCACCAAAATACATCAGGGTACCTCTCTCCCAATGAAACATTCTATTATTGTGGAACTCTTTTTCTATAGAGGATCTAATGAAGTTAATGCACACTGTTATGTCTCTTTAGTTTCCGTTCATCTATAGTAGTCTGACTTTTTGTTTTCCATACTGTTGAATTTCAGGAAGAGTCACAGCCTGTTGTCTTGTGGGCGTCTTATATTCTGGCCTTTCCACATTATTTCCTCACGGCTGGCTTCAAACCTTTCTTATATTGCGTGGTGTGGTGCACATTGTGGGCCTGTCCTGGAACAAAATTTGTTCTCTTGGTTAATGGTGTTCTACAGATCTCTCCCCTGTGAATGTACCTTTTTCATTTTGCAATAGTAAATAATTGGTGAGGAAGTGTCTGAGTCTGTTTCCTAACAACTGTTGGATTTAGCGTCCTCTGAGGTGCCTCCTGGCCACTGACCACCCATGATCACAATGAAGGATGTGATGTGCTGCTTTGTAATTCTATCATGTAACTGCATTTTATAAGTTGTCATTTTTCTGCCCAGGAGAATTTCCATTTCCCATTTCTCTCTCCTTCGCTTCTGTCTTTTGATATCATTATGGATGCACTGATTTTATAATTAAATGTGCTACAATCTGTAACTACTGTTATTTAGATGGCCAGATGGTCCAAATGTGGCCAGTGGGAACCGTTTTCAGTCAATTCCCATGCCCTCCGACACACCCCCATCATGCTTTGAACACTTCCTTGGTTTCTGGTGTCCCAGGCTCACTTTGAGCCTGCCCTTCCCTAGACTTACAACAAGTGGGTTTTTGAGTAAGGAAGTAACATGATCAACATATGCTTTTGGAATATTGCCCTAGCAGTGGTGCACCCAAGCTGGAAGTGAGAAAGCCCAAAGGTAAGGATTCCACGAGGAAACAACTTCAGGTGAGGTGGCAAAGACCTGCCCCGGAGGAAACACATTAAGGAGGAAAAGAGTGGTTGGAGGCAGACTTGGGGGAAAAGGTCAAGAGCTGGGGCCTGCATGAAAAGGAGACAGAATCAGGTAGGCCCAGAAGGCTCACTTGGTTTGGGAGAAAAATTAGTTTATTTTTATAAATGTTGACTTGAAGGCAAGAGGACAGCAAAGCAGTAACACAAAGTAACTAGTTGATAAATGAAAAAATTCAGACCAGAAAAAGCAAAAACAATAAATCTGTGACTTTAGGAATAAAAATTATCAAAACTACCATTTTTTTGTTTAAGATTACTTCACTGGTTATAACATTAATATGTCCTCATTGTGGAAGATTGAAAACTATTTTTTAAAAACACAAAGAAGAAAAAAATTCTACTTTTTTCTTATTTAGTATTCGTTATTTCATTAGCACTTTCACACATGATTAAATGCTCTTTGAGATTATATTTCTCATATTGATTTTAATCAAGTTTTGCTAATGGGATGAGAGAAACAGAGCTACTCTTCAAAAATGATAGATTATGATTGTTGTTGTTGTTATTAGGTGCTGTTGAGTCGGTATCCGACTCATAGCGACCCTACATACAACAGGCAAAACACTATTGTCAGTGCTTCTCTGCTGTTCATAGGGTTTTCAATGGCAGATTGATTTTTGGGAGGGGGTTGCCAGGTCCTTCTCCCAAGCCTACAGCTTCTGGTGTTCCCAGGCGGTCTCCCATCCAGGTACTAACCAGGCCTGACGCTGCTTAGCTTCCGAGATCTGACGGGATTGCATGCCACAGGGCTACAGCTACAGAGATTATGATTAGTTACCTTTTATAAAGCAAATCTGCCTATTTGCAAATCCCAATTTCAGAAAAGGAAGAAGGATGTTTTGAAAAGATTGAGATCCTTGTTTATTAATAGATCCTTAATGAGCTCACTGGGAAAATCAATGAAGACTTTCTTCATTGGGAGAAAATGACAACCCTTGCTAAGTACACACACACACACACACACACACACACACACACACACACACACACACACACACGGGGGGGGGGAATTTATTTAGATCTTTCAGTTCTTCTCCATCAAGAACACAGTGCTAAGTTAAGCAACTAATTATAGTTTCTAGAAGAATCAGTCAAAGAAAGTTGGCCCTGGCATCTTGGTTACACATTAAAATCTCTCATAGAGAGAAAGAGAAAAAAAAAATTCCACACCAAGGTTTTTCCTTAGACCAACTAAATCCGAGACTCTAGGGTAGTGTTTTTGCCTGTTTCCAGGAGATTGCGATGTGCAGCCAACATGTAGAACCAGTCCTGCCAAGAATGCCCACCAGACCTCATGCTAAAGCTCCTCCTACTTAATAAATCCCATGTTCTTTTTGAGCCAGTGAATTACAGTAATCATACTGTAATGACACTCATCGTCTGAGTAAATGTGACAGAACTACGGAGGTCTATGCAAATTGTGATTAAATGATGATAAGAAGGAAGGGGACAAGGAGGAGGAGAAGGATAATGGGGGAAATGTAAGAGTCCAATCCGCCTGTTGATCATGGACTTGGAAAATCTCATTGTGTTATTCTCTCTGGTTCTATTTTAATTATTTTTTAAGTTCTATTTAAAAAAACATCTATCTATCTATCTATCTATCTATCTATATATATATATATATATATATCTCACATATGCCCACATTGATGAATCTAAAAAATCATGGTATTGGGTAAAAAGAAGCCAGATAAAAAAAGACAAATACTGCAAGATTCATTTTATGTAAGATCCAAATTAATCTATAAAGACGAAGAGGAGACCTAAGGTTATTCTTTTGGAAGTGATGGAAATGTGTATCTTCATTATGGTGATGCGTGTATTTAATGGTCAAAATTCATGGAACTGTCCACTTTCAATAGATGCCATTTACTATGTAAATTACTATTCAAGGAAATTGATAATGGAAAAAGCAGACTCCTAGAAACCCAGTCAGGAAAAAGTAGTATATTTCCTAGTTTCACATGGCCTTCGATGCTGGCTGTTTGGAAGAGCGTGAGTAGGACAAAGGTGTAGGAAAAGGTATCAGCACGGCGAGGCTGATCTGCAGAGCAAAGCCTTGGCCCCTGAGGGAAGGGCCCATGGGGAGGCTGGGAGCGGGTAGCACCTCCGTGTTTCCGAGTGAGAGGAAAAACGGAAACGAGAGCCAACTCACCCAGGCCCAAGCAGCCCCTGCTCTTACCATGTATTTTTCACCACAGTTTTCACTCTGGCAACATTTGCAGTTGTTATCGCTGTCCAGCACAAGAAGAACGGCCGCTACCACGAGCATCTGCAGGAGGGGAGAGGGAGCGCTTCAGAGAGGCGTGGCGGCGGATGCTCAGGCTCCCAGGATCCGCGCTGGGGTCAGGGAGGCCTGGGTTCAAATCCCAGCTCTGCCGCTTTCTCGCGGCGTGGACCTGAGAGCTCGTCTCTGGAGAGCAGGGCTGAGAACTCACCTCCTTGGGCTGTCAGGAGGTGAGAGGTGAGACGCTGAGTTCAGCGCTTGCTTCCTGGTGAGTGGCGAGTGCCAGCTAGGATCACCGTGGTTTGTAGTGACGGAAAGCAGCTTATTAAGGAGTAGCAGGTAGCATGGACGTGGGAATGCCACCTTGGGCAGCAAGCCTGCATTTTTCTGACTCAGTGGAGGAGGACACAGGAAAGGCCTCCACCAGAGCCTGTGGTTTGCCGGTCTTTCTCCACTTAGTGCCCTCTGGGAGAGGAGGTGAGAGGCCTGGTTTATCTGAAACAAGGTCTCTTTAAAGGAAGCTCAGTTTCCCCGAGCCAGCAACCCATTTCAAGTTCGAATTTTCCAGGGTGCTTTGTTCGTATCAAGCCATAAACGGAAAGCATTCAGTGCCTTCTATGTCCCTTTCCTGGTGTCTTAGGCAAAGGGCTGGAGCTCTGGAAAGCATATGGATTTCTTTCCTACCGTTTCTGGTTAAGGCAGGTATGGGCCATCGGTCATGGGCAATTCTCCATCTGCCTTTTACTCTTATTGTGGAGTTCTAGATCCTAAAGCTGAGGTCCCTGTTATTTTACTGTTGGTAGCCAACTTTCCCATTTTCCAAATTCCTTCAGCTTTCATTTCTTTATCTGTCCATTTAATTTTTATCTACATTTCTGTCCTTTTTCCTAAAAGGATTCAAGGCCTTTATAATAATAGATTTCAATAATTCTTAGAAAATAAAAATAGAAAACACATTCTTCTCTCAGTTTTAAGTTTTACCTGGATTATAAACCAAGTAATACTATCTCTCCTCCCATCGCCATTGGTCATTACAGATTTTAACAGATTCTGGTTTAATCTTACTGATGCCTCGCGTCTCTTCCACTCATTCAATCACATACAGAGGGAAGCAGTGAGATAAAACTGAAGTGCAGTAACCAGCTTCCTCACAATATTGGTAGAAATAATCAGCCCTAGACCCTGGGCTCCTGGTCCTCAGGCATTGACGGTTAAGGGGAGACTGCCCTCTTGGTTTTAAAACAGAAAAATAATCAGCCCTAGACCCCGGGCTCCTGGTCCTCAGGCATCGACGGGCTCCTGGTCCTCAGGCATTGACGGTTAAGGGGAGACTGCCCTCTTGATTTTAAAACAGAACTTCAACACGGAGGACTCAAGAATAAGGGAAGAAAACTACCCACAGTTCCACTCCCTAACCTGTGTTAACATGGTTATTTCCAGTGTTTTCTCAGATCCTCATGCTTCATAGCTGCAATAACAATTTACCCAACTTTTTTGGATCTTTTTTTCACTTAATGTGAAATGATATGCACTATCTATGTTGTTATATCTTCATAATTATAATTTTCATCACTGTATGAAAAGAATGTATCACCATTTTTTTAGTAGCCTCTCTGCTGGAATGCTTTACTATTATAAATAATGTTTTCACAAACATCTGTGCATATAGCTCTTTCCTTATAATGCATTATTCCCTCAGGATGAGGCATGAATCAAGACATACAAGTATTTTCATTGGTCTTGATCTGTCATGTCAAACTCTTCTCCAAAACATCTGCACTTTCTTGTGCTGCCACTGACAACATTAGCTGTGAACCTATTACAAGAACTCCCACAGCATTTGGTGTTAATACCTCAAAGCTTACTAACTTAGCTCTCTTTCTGGCTTCCTCCTCCTCACTCTCCTGCTGAGTCCTCGTCTGTATCTTGGATGCCCCCCTCTCTCTACGTGCCCACATGTCTTCTGAAGTGTGTACTTAACAAACTCTATAACTTTGTTTCACCCAAAAGAAACTTTGCTAATTTAACATGAAGCACCAAAATGAAATAAAAACTAAAGGAAAACTGATTTCCAACATAATGATTCAAATATTATGAAAATTAAACACCACAAAGATGTAGAGATAGATTACAATGAATTTCCTTCCACATTATTGGTGGTCTAAGCTTACAGTGAACATTGTATTGTTTTTAGAAATGAGAGGATCAGGAAAAGTGTCTTTTCCTCTGAGTTGCCAACATGATTTACTACTAGTTTGTTTACTTTTAACGAAGTCATCAGGGAAACACCCATGGCTTCTTACCATTGATAACTTGATTTCCTATTCGAAAACACACTCCATCATTAGAGGCATAATGTCTCACTCTTTCATTGTTGGCGTGGCTCATTCTTTAATGAGTATTTATAATCATAACAGTCACTAGCTATCTGCTACAGGACAGTCTCTGTCCTGGATACTTTGTGTAATTTTATTTTATCTGCACAATCACCCCCAAAAGTAAGCGTGATTATTCACATGTTTAAAATGAAGATCCCGAGGCTCAAAACATTTTTGAGTAAATTGCCAAAGGTCTCATAGCACAAATAACAGAGCTTATATTTACAGGCAGTTTGTCTGAATTTCCGTGTCTCTAATTCTTCCATGTTATCCTAATGATGCCCCCTCCCCTCCCTAAGCTGTAGACATCATATGTGCAGACAGATGACTTGTTCTGGAAAATCAGTAATGCCACTGGAGAGTAAACAGCGTAAGTGGATACACACGGTGCCTGATATTTTCCAGCATAATATTTTCACAGGCCAGCATCCACAGACTCTCTCATTAGCGCTAATTTCCTGCATTGCTGAATCTACATTGCTGCATAGATGATTAAAAACAAAGCTAGCTTCCAGATTCCACACCTACGATCAGTAGAATGATTTTCTGTTACTCATGACTTTAATAGGCACAAGGCACGTCTTAATAGCAACTCCCCACTCTGCAATCCCGAGACTCCAAAGTCACACTTACCATGACACCTGAGAAACAGATTCCTTCAAAATACCACACGTAGTTGGTGAGTTTATTGCTGGATGCGTAAGAAGTTTGCCCATTTGGGAAATACAATAATGTGTTCACAATCATACTCCACAGTGCAAGCGGAATCAGCAGACAGCTTAGGCAGCTTCCACACCTCCGAGCCCCCATTCTGCCCCGCTTACAACCTGCGGATTTCAAGAGTATAGAATCACAGAAAGCTTGTCTTTCTTCCTACCTGCGTTTTCTTTCTTTCTTTGAGATTACCTACCCCTTTCTGGGTCGGAGCCCTTCACTTCATACTCCTGAGGAGCCAGGACATGGACAATCTCTGTGGGAAAGCGTGGCTCACCGTGTGGAGAACAATGGACAATGATCCGAGGCCGAGAGGCTGAGCCTGTCTCATCCTGTGCCAAAGGAATGCGGTGTTTGTCACTGCTTTTGAAAATAAGCCACTTTCCCCTGGATTAAAACACCAAAGACCTGACGCTGAACACGTTTTAAGAAGGAAATTAGGATGAGAGCTAGAATTGAGTCTGGTAAATTTCATCCAGCAATTGGGACACGGTTAAAGGGACACCAACCAAGGAGGCTTGTACTGGAGTATGGTATGTTTGGAAAACAGCCTGAGTTTACAGCATATATGAGATATCTATCTATCAATAACTATATATAAATATACATATCACAATATATAAATATATATATATATATACACTATATATAGCATGGGGCTGAATCTACATTGCTGCGTAGATGATTAAAAACAAAGCTAGCTTCCAGATTCCACACCTACGATCAGTAGAATGATTTTCTGTTACTCATGACTTTAATAGGCACAAGGCACATCTTAATAGCAATTGGGACACGGTTTAGCTCAGTTGGTAGAGCGCCGCTCTGCAGTCTCTGAAGTCCCAGGTTTGATTCCCAGCACAGCAAAAATGGGAAAAGGACATGGCAATCCACTCATGAGACAATCCCAAAACAATCAGCCACTGAAAACCCTATGAGGGTCGCCATGAGTCAGACACGACTCAATGGCACCTAACAACAACATATATAGCATATATATAGCACAACTATCTAGCCTATATGATGTACTATATATAGCACATGCTTTATATCTATGCTTGGTAGCATAGGTATTACGTATGATATATGTATGTGTGTGTATATAGGATATATGTATATGTACGTATGGCATATATGTACGTATGGCATATATGTACACACACATTTTGTTCAGTGTTCTTATAGTGTGTGCTCACAGCTCACCATGCCTTGTTCACACTGTGGGGGGCACAGAAAGAACTGAGAAAGAGACAATGAGGGAGGAAAACAAGACATCACTATTAGTGACTTGGTTGGTACAAGATCAGTGCAGCTTTCCTTCCAAGAGTTCACGTCTGTCATCTGTACTTCTTTGAAAAATATTAATAGGCAGAAATTCATGTCCTTCCCACTGTCAAGGAAAGAGAAATGAGAGAAGATGGTCATTTGATCAAGACTTTGTAAGCACTGAGTCTGAATGAGAATTAGGAATCCTTTCTTCAAAATGATTGCCTTAAATCTGAAAAGCCACAGGCCTCCTCCAATGATGATCACATGGCAAGAGAATTAGGGGTTGGGGGAGGCTTGGCATTGATATGTTAGGGATGATGTAGACAGCAGTGGAAAAGAGTTTCAGGACTGCTTGACCTGGTTTTCACCCCTTTCTGTTGGGATCCTCTTTGACTTAATGTTCTTTTTTTTCTTTTTCTGTGTTTTTTGAACCCAGGGCCTTGCACATACTTTGCAAGTACTCTACCACTGGGCTGCACCCCCAGCCCATTTTTCACATTTATCGTGAGACTGGGTCTTGCTCAGTTACGTAGGCTGCCTTTGGCCTCGAAATTGCGATCCTTCTGCCTCCAACTCTGAGTCGTTGGAATTACAGGTGTGTGCCACCGCAACCAGCTGACCTAATTCTCTTAAGTCTCAACTTCCTCAGCTATGAAGTGGGGATTTTTAAAAAACAGTATTTTCCCCAGGAGGATAATGTGAAAATTAAACAAGGTTCTGTGTGTAAAACCCAGCTGCAGATCCAAATAGACAGTCAGCAATAAATGGAAGTCATCATTAATTCCACCCCCAACCCCCCAGTACTAGACATGGAATCTGGGGCCTTGAGCATGCCAGGCAAGCACTCTACCACTGAGCGATGCCTCCAGTGTGGGAGACATCATCAATAATAAAAAGGGAAGTTAAAGGAACATAATTGTCAAAACTGAGATCAGAAGAAAGTCTACTTATTCACTCTTGTCTTTCCTGAAATAGTTTTGTGTTCATGAAGTCTGAAAATCATGATCTCAGAAATATTTACACATACGTTATTGCCCTGAAGTTGTTAATTCTCTATAACACATGTTCTTTTAATTCAAGAGCATAAAATTTTATTTTTATGAAAATAATTTAAAAATTATAATTACAATATTTTTAGGAACTTGAGATACTTGGAACCACTGTTGGATTCAAACAAAATGAAACTAGAAACCAATGCTCCAGCCTTGTAAATTCCAAAGAGGTTTTTGGCGCCCCCTTGTGGATATGTTTTTCCCATTTAGTCAATTTTTGATTCAAATGCCTCAACAAAGTCTGGACATTAGATATTTTTTCAAAAGACATAGAAGCAGCCTAAAATCACATTCACTAGAGTTCTTGGGAAATTTTGAAAGGGAAACATCATATTAGTTGAATAATTATGGAGCACTTCCTGTGAGCCAGACACTCTTCTAAGAGCAAGGAAGAGATCGAAACGATACTCTCAAGTCTTGCCCTCATGGAGTCCATATTCTACTGTAAGAGTAACATATAACTCATCAGTGTCGCTAAAATAAGTCAAGGAAGGGCAACTAGACGTACCAGAGAATAAAACAGGGGATATGATTTCAAACAGGGCAAAAGAAGACCTTAATGATGAAGTGACACTGGATAAAGACCTGAATGAGGCAGAGAGTGTGAGCCGTACACACAACTTGGGGGAGAGATTCCAGGCACAGAGAACAGGACGCGCGCAGCAGCTTTGAGTTGGAAGTGAACCCCAGAAACTGGATCCTGTGGCTGGAGCCAGCAGAGGTAAGAGTAGTTATGACGAAGAGTAATTTTGAGCAGAAAAATGACCTTATGTGTTTGTTTGCGGTACTGGGGTTTGAACCCAGGGCCTCGCACCTGCGTGCTTTGCAAGTGCTGGACCACTGAGCTGCACCCTCAGCTCATTTTTTTACTTTTTGGAAACAGGGTCTCGCTAAGTTACGCAGACTGCCTCTGGTGTCAAACTTGTGATCCTCCCCCCTCCACCTCCTGAGTTGCTGGGGATACAGGCGTGCGCCACTGCACCCGGTGTGGCTTTGTATTTCTAAAGGCTCATTCTGGCTCTAGGGTTGTGGATAAATGGTCAAGGGGAACGGAGAAGGAAAGGAGATGAGATCTGAGCCATTTCCACAATCCAGGCAGATGGGGACTCAGACCATGATGGCGGCAGCAGAGACCGTGAGGTGTATTTTGAAGTCAGAGCCGATAGGATTTGGTGACAGACAAAACACATGGGTAAGAGGAGGAGACGAGTCAGACATGAGTACATGGGTCAGGGCCTGAGCAGCTGAAATGAGCAGGACAGCTGGGTGGGCAGGTCTGAGGGGGGAACACGACACCATCACTTTCAAACATAGTGAATTCTGAGGAACTCCCTGGAAATCCCAGGGGAGACGCCTCAGCGGTGGTTGGGTGTGCAAATATGAAGTTCAGGGAAGAAGTCTGGGTTGAAGAATAAACATGACCATCGTCAGTGGTATAATGGTATTTTACGTAATCAGACACTAAGGGAATATGTTGATTGATAGAAAAGAGGCCTAAAGATTGACTCCTGGGCAGTCTGCAGCTGAGTTTGGGGACACGAGAGGAAGCCATTAAAGGAAACTGAGAAGTGGTCAGTGAGTCACAGGAAAAACCAGGAGCTCATGCTGGGAGTTGGGTTTCTAACAAGGAAGGAACAATCAACTGAGTTAAATGCCACGAGCAAGGCAAGAAAATATGAGAAGGTGAGAAATGGCTTTCGGATCCAGCCACCTGGAGTCATGGTGGCCTTGACACGAGGAGCTCGCACAGATGGTGCGAGATGAGAGTCCAGGTAGAGTCTGTTCACAAGAGAGCAGCAGGAGAGGAATTAGAAAGAAAAGAAGTAACTCTTGGAGTTGTACTACAAAGGAACCGTGGGAGAAGGACCGGGTAGCACATGCCCCCAAAACACTCAGCCACTGAACACCCTGTGAACCGCAGAGAGGCACTGATGATAGTGTTTCACCTGTTGTACGTAGGGTCGCCATGAGTCGGACACCGACTCCATGGCACCGAACAACAATAAAGGAACCGTAGCTGGAGGGAAAGAGGGAATCAAGGAGAGAAGTCATGGGGGAAGCGACACCATCTTTGTGTTCCATGGTGGGGTGAAGCGGCCGGGGATGGGCGGGGAGGCTGCAGCAGAGAAAGGAGAGAAAAACCGGAGCCAGGGGGGCAGGCGCCAGCGCACGGAAGGAGCAGCTGGGTTTGGGTGGCTGGAGAGGCAGGCACCCCGGCCACCTGAAGGAAGGAGCACAGGGGCCCAGGGCGGGAGTGGGAGCTTCCGACTGCTCCTGTCTCCTTAGGGAACCTGGGAGCAGGTTTATCTGCTGAGAATGAGGATGGGGAGCATTCAGGGAAGTCAGAGAGAGGACAGGTTCAAGCAGCCGGCGGGCAAGAGGGGCCCGGCCCCCGACGGCCATGCAGCAGGCGCTTGAACTGCTCCGGGGGCCAAGCAGCCTCCTCCAGTGCTCTTGGCAGGGAGGTGCAGCCAGCAGGGGCTGGCAGAGACGGGGAGAGGAGGTGACTTCACCGGCTTTCCGACTTTGCCAGGCCCGGGCCATGAAGAGCAAGGCGGGCAAAGGATGCCAGGCTGGGTGTGAGAGAGTGCTTAGCGATGGGCTGGGGGCTTCAGCTGCCTGAGGCAGGAAGGAAGGCCAGGAAAGATGGGGGGGGGGACAAACACGTAGTTGGATTTGTGCACTGGGTGTCCCAGTGCAAGGGAAGGGTTGCCCGTTTGGAGGAGGAGGGGTGGAGCTAGAACAGGAGGCAGTGACTCATGTGGGGAGCTGGAATCGGGAATTAGAGAGACGTTTTAGGAACTGGTGCCCTATAAGTAGGTTATGGGGCTGAACTGTGTCCCCTCCAAATCACCCCCAATCCCTATAACCTCAAATGTCACCATCTTTGGAGATCAGGCCTTCGAAGTGGTTAAAAGGAAGCCAACAGGGTGGGCCCTGCTCCAACCTCACAGTGTCCTTACAAGAAGAGGGAACTTGGACAAACCGGGAGATACCAGGGGCCCCTGTGCACAGCCTGCAGTCCATGTGGGGCACAGGGAAAAGATGACCATCCGCAAGCCAAGAAGGAAGCCTCAGGAGAAACAACCCAGTCGTACCTGCAGCCCCTCGCTCTGGTGCTTGGTCCCTGGAAACCTGCGAGAAGACAGGTGTCTGCTGTTGATGCCTCACGTGCAGTGCGGTGCTTTGCAACAGTGATGCCAGCAAACTGATCTGAGGAGCCACACGGGGCCCGGGGCAGGGTGGAGGACCAAAGTACTGAGAGGCCAGGGTGGAAGGATCACTTACGGTGCAGGTCAAGGCCAACGGTGGTGCCCATGGCGGATTTGGAGAGAATGGCATGCTTAGAAAGCCAGGCATTAAACTCCTCCTGGAGTGCAGGGAAGTGACCTTGAGGGACAGTGCCCTGGGGGTGGGAGATGCTGGACACAGCACCCAGGATTGAAATTTACAACCTCTTAACACTGGACCGCTGTTCTCCCCCCACCCTACACTGACTTTTAAGTTGTTATTAGATGCGGTCAAGTCAGGTCCCACTCATAGTGACCCTCAGGGGGTCTTCAGTGGCTGATTGTTTGGGGTTGTTTTGGAGAGTGATGTCTGCTATGGGAATGGGGTCAGCGAAGGGCCTACTATTCCCCAGTCACAATCAATCCCCAAATAATAATGGCGTCATGTCACAGCAGTTATGAAGAGTTGAGGGGACATCCACGGCCCGTTGACTTTTGGAAGACTGTTCTGTAGGAACCACAGAAGGGAACAGGGTGGGGATATTTGATAAAATTGTGAAAAGGGAAACTGAGTAATTGCCTTGTCTTTGATTATTCTTTTAGTGAAAATATCTAATAAGGTATTTCCAGAAAGCTAGACCTTTGCTGCATTTAACTCCTAAGAAAACTATCTTAACTCGCCTCTGGAAAGAAAAATGTGTGTGCTCATAAATAATAACCTTGAAGCAATTTGCTTCCAGTACAACCCCAAGTTTCTTGCCAAGGAATGCTTACTAAATCAGGGTTTTCTTGCTGGTCTCCAGTAAGGGACACGTCACCAGCTGCCTCGGGTCTTGACTTCCTGAGCTCAGCAGCAGAGCTGAGGGAAATCCGCAGGATGCCTGCTGCCCGGGACCCGGTGACTCAGGAGGAAACACTCCGCCTAAAATAGTCCTGTGCGCAGGCTCTGAGTCACTCTGGAGTTAGCGCGGATACGTGAGTCTGGAATTAGTCCCGCAGGTGATGGGAAGTGAGGAAGAAGGAAGCCTCTGAAAGAAGTTTATTGAAAAGAAAAATGTGCCCCAAGGCTAAAAGTTTAACTGCAGGAGGGGCTAAATTCAGAAGAAGTTCCTCCTGAAAGTCCGATGTGGATGCGTTGTGATTTCCTCCACTGGTCTTGGGCATGAAGGCCCGATCAGCGTCCAGATTAGGAACCCAGTGGGCGTAAGTATTTGATTAAAAACACATTAGAACAGCTGGGTAAACAGCAGTGCGCCGTTGGGATGCAGTCCTGCAGATTGTTGTGTTGATAATTCTTTCTCTAGAACAGTCTGGACCAACACGTCTACAGTGCCAGTAGACTCTAATTTTCTCTCTAACTGATGGTAAACATGTCGCCTTTTGACCACAGAGAGAAGTAAGCTAGGATATATATCTTATCCGAAGCTCCCCCAGCAGGATTCTGTAGTTTGAATGTCGACCCAGACCATTTTCATCTTTTTATTCCCTCCCAGAGAGTCCATTTATATATTCAGAATTCCACAGTGAGGGACTGAACCTGTCCAGTCATTTATTCTCGAAGCGGGTATTTACTACCCTACTGGTGAAGCAAAGGCCATTGAAACCCCTATGAATAGCAGAGAAGCACTAACAACACTGTTTTGCCTGTTGTATGTCAGGTCGCTATGAGTCGGAGCAACAATAACTGAAGCAAAGAGCGTCCCTTCGACCCTGAGGATGCGCAGTCTCATTGAGGAAATAAATGTTTAACAAGGCTTTACAATACAAAATGTCCAACTCCCGGTAGATTTAACTGCGGCTTCCTGAAAGGCACAAGCACTGTGAGTGAAGCCAGGGTTCAGGGGAGATTTCTCGGAAGGCCGGGACAGAAGTGAGTCCTCAAGTTGAGAGGTAGGAAGCTGGGCAGCTTGAGACCCAAAGTTCAGCATTCACTGGTAGATAAATAAAGTGCAGGAAGCAAGACTGGATATGGATTTGGAAACAATTATGATGAAACACATTTAGGGGACAACTGGGAAATATGGGTAGAGATGGTATTAGACAATATTAGAAGGGTGTGCCTAATTGGGTGCACTAATGGTGTTATGAAGCCTGCAGCCATACCACTGTGGTGTCCAATCCCCTCAGAAGCTAAGCAGAGTTGGGCCTGGTTAGTACTTGGATGGGAGACCACCTGGGAACACCAGGTGCTGTAGGCTTGGGAGAAGGGCCTGGCAACCCACTCCCAAAAAGCAATCAGCCATGGAAAACCCTATAAAATAGAAGAGAAGCACTAACAATACTGTTTTGCCCGTTGTGCGTAGGGTCGCTATGAGTCGGACCCTGACTTAATGGCACACAACAACAACAACAATGGTGTTATGAAGGAGCTCTAATATTTACAAGAGGTACACAGCTTACTCTGAGATGGTTTTGTAAACTGTTGTTGTTAGGTGCTGGCGACTCGTAGTGATCCTCATAGGGTTTTCACTGGCTGATTGTTTCAGGATTGCTTTGGGAGTGGATTGCCAGGTCCTTCTCCTGTTTTGTAAAATAAGGAAGAGGAAAATAATTATAGACAGATAAATGAAACACATGATGAAATATTAATAATTATTGAATTCGAATCCAGATGTTTGTTGTACTGGGTTTTCAACTTTCCTGAATTTTTGGAAAATTTCATAAAAGATAGTTGAGAAAAGGTGCCCTGGTAGCCACTCACTTGGATGAATGACAATGCTACCTAGAATTTGAAGGTTACTCTCACTTTGGCAATTCAAATTAGAAAAGTCAACGCTCTGCCCAGACAGCGCTGAGGCACTGAGGAAAGAATGTGGCCCACTCTGTCCCTTGGGACCTACCATTGAATGTGACTATGTCCAGCTGCTTGTGTGGGACACCAGGGATGTGGTTGGGACGTTGAAGGAGGAGGGAATTCAGAGCGCAAAAGGTGTTGTGTATGGCAGGCTGCAGGATTTGGGCTTTACCCTGAGGAAGTCAGAGCAGCTGAAGGCTGAGGGTCACCTTGGAGGCTCGCTCCGGTTTCAGGTTCAAGGCCGGGTTGCAGTTTGGAAAGGGTAGAGCTAAAGATCAACCCAGAGGTAACTCCAGTGATTACAGCAGAAATAAAGACCAAATGCTGGCACAGATATAGAGCAACAGAAATTCCCCTTCATTGCTGGTGGGTTTGTAAAATAGCACAGCCTCTTTGGAAAAGAGATTGGAAGTTTCCTACAAAGCTAAAGGTATACATACCATGCAATCTAGCAGCCCCACAGCTGGGGATTTATTCAAGAAAAATGAAAACATGTCCACACAAACATGTCCACTGTAATATTTAGCACAGTTTTATTCCACATTACCCCAAACTAGAAGCACTCACAGGCCAATGATAAATTAATTATGCATTCATAAATGGAATACTAATCAACAAAAAGAACTGACACTCCACCATGGGTGGATGTCAAAAGCCTTACGTTAAGTGAAGGAAGCTGCGCCATATACTTATGACCGCATTCTGATGAGCCAGCGTCTCTTTGCATATGACGGCCACGGGTGCCTCCACGTCTGGCTCAAGGAAGGGACCCTCAGTTGAGGCAGGACCCTTCCTGTGATAAAGAGAAACACTAGTTTTATAGCACAGACTGGCCAGCCTAGACCGAGGGGTGGGGGAAACCCCACACACCTGAAGGCAAGATCAAAGAAAGGGGAGGAATATCTGTCCTCAATGAAATGTTGTTAGGTGCCAGAGAGTCGGGTCTGACTCATAGCGACCCTGTGTACAACAGAAAGAACCCCTCCCCCTCTCCTTCCCCTGACACACTGTGCCATGCTGGGCACTGTCAGTGCTCTTCTGCTATTGGTAGAGTTTTCAATGGCTGATTGTTTTCCAAATTGCCTCGGAAGTGTATCGCCACATCTTTCTCCCTCTTAATGAGATGTTGTTGTTACTGTTAGGTGTTGTCGAGTAGGTGTCCGACTCAAAGTGACCTTACGTACAACAGGTGAAACACTATTGTCAGTGCTTCTCTGCTATTCATAGGGTTTTCAATGGCAAATGGTTTCTTGGGAGTGGGTTGCCGGGTCCTTCTCCCTTTTAATGAGATAGGGACTTGAAAACATCGTAAGCCCCTCCCCTTGGTGCAGTGTCCAGAGTCCTGGGTGCCCACGTTCTCGGCAGTGTCCAGCACACAATATCCAGAGATGTTTCCCCTGCCCCATCGCCTGCAGCTCACCGCAGGGGTCAGACCGACCTATGGAAGTCCACAGACGGCCACAGCCGTCTGCACAGATGTTCCGAGATGTCTGCAGCCTCTGTGACAGACCTACATGATTCCTGATCTCCAACCCAGACGCACAAGCACGGTTCTCCACGGTCTCCACTGCTGGACCTGCCTGCTTTCTGGTTCTACCTCAGGAAATGTAACTTTCTGTCTTTTCCTGTCCACCTCCCCTCTCCTCATGCTTACCCAACCCACACTGTCTCTGTCTCTGTCCCTGCCCCACCCCACCCCCACCGAGGCCCACCGGCTCACCCCAGCCTGTCTGCAATGGTTCTGGCTCTCCCTTTAATTCTAAGATCGACCATCTTCCAAGTTCCCTTCTGGTCCGTTTGTACAAATCATTTGTCAACAAGACTGAGGATGGAGGTCTGCTGCGACGTCCCGGACCCCTGCCACAGAGGGCGTCTCACTGGGCCCCAGTCCCCAAGGAGAGTGAGGTCTTGGAAGGGGCCTCCTGAGGCCGGCTCCACCCCTGCAGAGCGCAGCCTCTTGGGTGGGGAAGAAATGTGCTGGGCTGCCCCAGGCCAGCGCGGATCCACACTTGACGGGCTGGTGGTCAGGGGCCAGGGCTGGCGAGCTGGGAGACAACACACACACGCGTGCGTGCACACACACACGCACACACACGCATGCACACACATGCACACACACGCATGCACACACATACACAGACGCACAGACACACACACACATGCACACATGCATAAATGCATACATGCACATACACACGTGCACACATGCACACATACACGCACATACGCATGCGCGCACATACACACACAGACACACACGTGCACACATGCACACGTGCACACATGCACACGTGCACACATGCACACATGCACACATACACGCGTGCGTGCACACACACGCACACACACGCATGCACACACATGCACACACGCACGCACACACACACACAGACGCACAGACACACACACATGCACACATGCATAAATGCATACATGCACATACACACGTGCACACATGCACACATACACGCACATACGCATGCGCGCACATACACACGCACACGTGCACACATGCACACGTGCGCACATGCACACGTGCACACATGCACACGTGCACACATGCACACATACACGCACATACGCATGCGCGCACATACGCGCGCGCGCACGCGCGCGCGCGCACACACACTCCCACGGAACCAGCAGGGCTGAGGTTTTCCGGGAGCGCTGACCAGGCCCCTGGGGACCCGCCGGCAGGGGGTGCTGTTGAACTCGATGGGACGCTGGCTGGGCCCAGCGAGGGTCCCTGAGGCTGCTGCGGGGCGCCATGGGGGCGCCCGCCCCGGGCTCCCACACACCCACCGGGGTGCAGGAGCGAGAACAGAAAGTTGGCCCAGGAGGCAGGGAGCGCTCTTCCTCCAGAGCCCCGCTGCTGCCCTCTACCGGCGGATCTTGGCATCGCGTCAGCCGGCAAGGGGAAGATGGAAGGGAAGGCGGATTTGGTGCTGATGAGCCACACGTGCGAGAGTGCACAGCTGGGGACAGCTGTGTCTGGGGAGGGTTACTGGTTGGTGAGCCTCAGGCGGGAGAGGGAAACTTGCTCGTCACAGGAAATCTTTGTACTGTTTGATTTGAGGAAAGGACATGGAGAGATTCCGTTAAGGTATTAGGCTTAGTCTGTTTTGAGTCGCTATAACAGAATGAACGCCTGCAGCCGTAGCCCTGTGGCATCAGATCCCGTCAGATCTCGGAAGCTAAGCAGGGTCGGGCCTGGTTAGTACCTGGATGGGAGACCGCCTGGGAACACCAGGTGCTGTAGGCTTGGGAGAAGGACCTGGCAACCCCCTTCCAAAAATCAATCTGCCATTGAAAACCCTATGAACAGCAGAGAAGCACTGACAATAGTGTTTCCCCTGTTGTACAGAGGGTCGCTATGAGTCGGATACCGACTCGACGGCACCTAACAACAACAACAACAAAACAGAATATCACAGGCTGGGTAATTTCTAAAGAAAGGAAGTGTATTTGGTTCATGGTTGTGGAGGCTGGGAAGCCTGCGGGCCTGTTACTAGCATGGTCTCGGCATCTGATGAAGGTCTTCATGCTGCGAGATCCCATGCGGAAAGCAGAAGCGAAAGGGAGCGTGCTTGTGCGGTAGACAGCAAGAGATCAAAACCGAGTCTCCAAGCGCTTTTACAGTCAGCACTAATCCATTCCGGAGGGCGGAGCCCTCATGATCCAACCCCTGCTAGGTCCTATCTCCCAGTGTTCTTCACTGGGAATTGAGTCTCCAGTACATGTGGGGGCGGAAGGGGGGCACATTCAAACTATGTTGTTGCTGCTGCTGTTGTTAGCTACCCTCCAGTCAGTATGCGACTTATAGCGACCCTACATACAACAGGTGAAACGGTATTGTTACTGCTCCTCTGCTATCTGTAGAGTTTTTAATGGTGGATTGTTTTTTGGGAGTGGGTTGCCGGGTCCTTTTCCCTAGCCTACAGCACCTGGTGTTCCTAGGCGGTCTCCCATCCAAGTACTAACCAGGCCCGACCCTGCTTAGCTTCTGAGATCTGATGAGATCGGACGCCACAGTGTTATGGCTGTAGGCATTCAAACTATAGCACCATTATATTGAATTTCATGCTATAAAATAATAATGTTATTCCTTGATAATAATGTACCAGCCACCATTCTAAATACTTCATATCAAGTCACCTAGTCTTTCTACCCATGGTCATCATTGTTAGACTCGGTTTTTATGTGGGCAGAAACTGAGGCACAAAAAGGTTAGATAACTTGCCCAAGATCAGCAGGCAACTGGCTGATAACCTGGCTCCAGAATGTGTGCCCTCGTAACCATACAGGCTGGGGTTCAGCTCAGATGGCAAAGTGCCGCCCTGCACTTTCTAAGGACCCAGGTTAGATCCCCACCACCACAAAAATGGAATAAGGATGTGGCAGTCCACATCTGGAAAACAACCAGCCATTGAAAACCCTATGAGGGTCACTATGAGTTGGATGCAACTCAGTGGCACCTAATAACAACATAACCACGACTCTATTTTAACTCACCACATTTATCAGTGTTATTTCAGCATAAAACTAAAGAACAATGTGATAGTCGCTAATATTTCCAAATCAACTGGTGCCTTTATGGGTGAGTTAGGTCACATGGCGAGTGAGCTATGTGTTTTATTTCCAGTCAAGCATCTACCTGAGAGAAACCCTCCGCAGCTGTCAGTCTCCTCTTGCATGAAAGAAGTAATGTTGGAGATACGACTACAGTTGTGGCTTGGTGAATAGACTCTTTATTTTGACTGGATAGGTATGTAGCAGGAGAAAGAAATAAACCTTTGATTTCTGAACTCTTGACATCTTGAGGCTACTTTTTACTGAAACATAATCATTGTTACTGATCTTTTTAGTTGTGTTAAATAGCAGAACAATTGCTTTTAGGAATTCCAAACAAGATAGATTAGTTGTTGTTGTTAGGTGCCATCGAGTCAGTATCCTACTCATAGCGACCCTCATAGGGTTTTCAATGGCAGACTGGGGATTGCCTTGGGAGTGGATTGCCAGGTCCTTCTCCCAAAACAAGATAGATACTTGCTCTAAAACCTTTTTCTTGTAAAAATTTGAACTTAGAAAAGTCAGAAGAATAATACAATGACCGCTGTTTATCTTCCAGCTAGACTTAGTAGTTGCTCATATTTTGCCCCCTCCTTTATGTTTCTCTCATAATTGTTTTTTAAATCACTTGGAAGAAAGTTTAAGACAGCATGACACTTCACCAGAAATAGTTCAACAGGTGTCTTCTAAGACCAGGATCGTTCATCTATTGACCACATCAAAAATCTTGGTTCCCAATAGTGTTAGTACATTTGCTGGCTTTCATCACAATATATGTGAAATAGCTTTAGAAATGTAATACTAACATTACTACTAATCACAAGTCTAAGAAGTTTGGATTTTTGGCAATACCTCTGTTCCCTTAGAGTATAAGGACACCACATATATGCTGTTAGGTATTGTGTTTGGTGCAGAAAAGAGTAGTTTATGGGCTGGGAACAGAGCTCAGTGGTAGCGGGTGCTCTGAATGCATGAAGCCCTGGGTTTGCTCCCCAGCACCTCAAAAACAAAGTATTCAAGTAACTTTTGAACACAGTACTCTGACTGTGCCTGCAGCCATACCGCTGTGGCATCTGATCCTGTCAGATCTGGGAAGCTAAGCAGGGTCGGGCTGGTTAGTACTTGGATAGGAGACTGCCAGGGAACACCAGGTGCTGTAGGCTTGGGAGAAGGACCCAGCAACCCACTCCCAAAAGTCAATCCGCCATTGAAAACCCTGTGAATAGCAGAGAAGCACTGACAATAGTGTTTTACCTATTGTATGTAGAGTCGCTACGAGTCAGACACCAACTCGAGGGCACCGAACAACAACTTTCAATGTCGTATCACAATTACCTTTCAGTGTGACCTTAGACATGATCTTCACGAGTCAAAAGGTATGTAATCATAGTTGCCAGATACTGCCCAATTCTGTCCATGCAGTTATATTATTTTTCATTTCCACGGGCATTGTATGACAGTTCCTTCCCCACCCCTAGCCTTGCCAAAAAAGTATATTGTCAAGATTTTGAATTTGCCCCAATCTGGTGGGTGAGAAATGATAGCTCTGTGGGTTTTAACTTGCTGTTACCTCATTATGATTGAAGCTGAACATTCTCTTACATGTTTAAGGGCCATTTGTAAATCTCTTTCTGTAAGCTGCTGTTCCCCTTTTGCATGAAAAAAGCAAAGTTTGGAGGTTGTGGGGTTTAGATTTTATTCCTTTTTACTTTTAGGGACTCCATATACAAAAGAGATTTGTTCTTTGTAATAAAAGTTGCCAATATTTTCCACTAGTTTTCATTTGGCTTTTGAGTTTTTTGTGGTATTTTATGCCTTGAAAAAAAACTTTATTTTTTATGTCATCAAATTAATCAAAATTTTCTAGTATTGCTTTGGAATCTTGTTTTATGGCCTTAAAAATTCTAAATCCAAGTTATGAGTAATTTATTTGTGTTTTCTATTAGTACTTTTGTGCCATACTTTTTTTACATTTAAATTGATGATCTATTTGGAATTTATTCTGGAATATAATATGATATAGGGATCTCAATTCATCTTTTTTGAAATGACTATCCAGCTGGCCCTACGCTATTTTTTTAAAGTTAATATTTTTCTGCTCATCATCTTTATCATTTATTAATCTTCCATATGTCAAAACCATATATCAAAAATAAAATCAGATCCAGTTAGAAATTTTTAAAGAGTTTATTGTGCATTAAAGAAAGAAAGAAAGAAACAAAGAAACAAAGAAGAGCTCGCTCCCCAGGAGACTCTGAACAGAACAGTAAGAATCACACCTTACAGTCCTTGCAACAGTTTATAAAGCGTAAGGGAGGAAGTATTTCTACTTCTTTTGTGATTGGCTGTTACACAATAGCATTTTGTGGGGAGGGAGAGCAAGAAGAGCGGTGTAAGCTACTTATCCATAGCTGATTGGTTTCATTTCATTGAATCATGCCCACAAGGACACCAAACTCGTTTTGTGTTTTGTTCATGTTTGTTGGTGTTAGGTGCCCTCCGGTCGGTGTCCAACTCATAGTGACCCTACGTACAACAGGCAAAACACTGTTGTCAGTGCTTCTCTGCTATTCGTAGGGTTTTCAATGGCGGATTGTTTTTTTGGAGTGGGTTTCCGGGTTCTTCTCCCAAGCCTACAGCACTTGGTGTTCCCAGGCGGTCTCCCATCCAAGTACTAATCAGGCCTGACCCTGCTTAGCTTCTGAGATCTGATGGGATCGGATGCCACAGTGGCACAGCTGCAGGCTGTGTATGATTGTTATTATTGTTGTTAGGTGCCGTCGAGTCTGATTCATAGCGACCCTCATAGGGTTTATAATGGCTATTTCGGGATTGCCTTGGGAGTGGATTGCCAGGCCCTTCTCCCATTTTTGCGGTGCTGGGAATTGAACTTGGGATCTCAGAGACTGCAGTGCAGCGATCTACCAACTGAGCTAAATCCCAGCCCCATGTGTATGATTAGATGCTAGCATTTCAGGAAAATCATAGCGGCTGGAGTTTTGGTCCTGTGGTTATGGGCAGTTGCCCTTGGGGTAAATCTAAAGTAGCCAACATTTTTTTTCCTTTAATGTATATGTGGTTAAATGATTAGCCTCTTCCACTTGTCTGTTTATTGAATCGTGCTATATATTTTTAAACCATATGCAAGTATTGCTTCCCCTTTAGTCTTGGATAATTTTTAAAGAGTGCAGTGTTCATGGGACCTGATGACTGGTTGAATGTGGAGGTTGAAGAGAGGAAAACGTGTCCAGGCTAACTCCCAGATTTCTTTCCTGCCTTGAGTAGAAAGTAAGGCTGTTTATCAAAAGGTGCCAGAGAGAGAGAATGAGGAGAAAGAATCAACAAAGGATGAGAACTTTGCCTAGCATCAGACCACACACATGAAGAGGAAATGGGGCCAAAGACTGAAGACAAACTGTTTAAAAAGATGCGTATTAGTTTCTTATGGCTGCTGTAACAAACCAGCACACATTAGGTGGCTTAAACAATAGAAATTCATTGTCTCATAGTTAAGGGGACCAGAGGTCTGAAATTAAGATGCTGGCAGGGTTGTTTCTTTCCGGAGGTTCTGAGAGAGACTCTGTCCCGTGCCTGCCTCCTTGTTTTGGTGGCTGCCACCAGTCCGTGGTGTTCCTTGGCTCAAGAGGCATCGCTCCAATCTCGGCTTCCATCATCCCAGTCATTGGACTCAGGGCCCACCCTGACCCATCAATCTAATCATCTATTCCAAATAAATCTATACTCAGAGAGAGCCTCAGGTAGGATTGCGGGGTGGGGGTGGGTCTCTCCTCAGCCCTCTGTAAGATGAGAGAGAAGCAAGGAGAAGGCGCGTGGAAATGGAGGGGGCAGCTCCGAGGCTCAGCCAGTACCGTGCCTTAGGGGCCGAGTCAAGCAGGTTAGAGGTTGACCCCGTCAGCCATCCTCTCGCCCACCATTATCTGCTCCCCAAGCTTCTGTCCGTGGCCCACTCCTGCCCCCAGGCCCTGCTGTTCCCCTGGCCTCCCCGCCCCCACTGGCTGTGGCCTCACTTATCCTTCAGGACGTTTTGAGACCCAAAGGGCAGGTTTCGCATCCACTCTGGATAAATGCTCATCCGGGGCCTCTCGCTGAGCTTGCCACATAGGCGACTCCTAAGACACGTTTCTGAATGAATGACTGTGGTTCACAACAACACTGTACAAAGCGTATAACTCCGTTAGCTGCCTTTTCCCTGTTGTCCTGATTTGTCTTTCTTAACGCCAGATGAATCAGTTCATCTCCTTGCCCCTTCTGGTATGCCTTTGCTGTTGTTGTTAGTGCCCTTGAATCAGGTCTGACTCCTAGCAACCCTATGTACAACAGAATGAAACAGTACCCAACACTGAGCCCAACATGCAGCCACTACATTTTTTATTTTGAGTTGTGCCACATCAGGAAAAAGAGGCCCCACAGGCTTTATTCCATTCCCGTCATTAAGGACGACTCTACTTTGAGAGTCTGCAGCCATAGCACCCTGGCATCATCCCGCCTAATCTCAGATGATAAGCAGAGTCAGCCTGGTTAGTCCTTGGATGGGAGACTTCCTGGGAATACCAGGTGCTGAAGGCTAGGGAGAAGGACCCGGTATTCCACTCTCAAAATAATCCACCATTGAAAACCTCATGAATAGCAGATAAGTACTGACAAAAGGGCCACGCATGGCACAGTGTCAGGTAGCATTTCATTCTGTTGTACATAGGGTTAGTATGAGTCAGACCCAAGTCCATGACACCTAACAACAACAATAACAGCAACACCTACTTAGAGGAGGCAACTCTTCCCCAGTCATTTCTCAAATGTTTTCCAGCCTGGGGGGCTCATTTTCCAGCACTGTAGTTGACCGTGCTTCTCTGCTATTCATAGGATCTTCAATGGCTAGTTGAGTAGGCTGCGGGGTCCTTCTCCCTAGTCTGTCTTAGTCTGGAAGCTCAGCTGAAACGTGTGCACCGTGGGTGGCCCCACTGATATCTGAGATCCCAGTGCCACAGCTCTTAGCATCAAGCAACAGGCAAACCCCACAGCAGGACAAGCTGGCAGACCTGTTGTGAGGTATAGTTTTAGACAGCAACATTCAAAACTCTGCTGCATCTATCCATCCCTGGGCTGTGGAGTCTCCAGCTGGGTATTTCAGTGTTAATTTCTTACCACTTAATATAAATAATATAAATAATAATATAATATAAACAACAGAGTTAATTTGTACTCCCACAGACTGTCTATACTAACGCATCTTGGAGTCGATTACAGACTATATTACACTGGATTTATTTATCACTTGCATGGCGCTTTCTGTGTGACAGCTACTGCTATAAACATCCTGACGGTAAGAATTCATTTAACCCTCATAACAATCCTATAAAGTGGGTACTATGATTACCCCCGTTGATGGAAAAAGAAGTTAAGGTGCAGAGAGGTTAAACGGATGGCTTGGGTCACACAGCTGGTGCGGGTTTACTGTGCATTAAACAAACAAACACAGAGCAGCTCATTAGCCGGGAGACTGATGGAGACCAATAGGAATCTCACCTTCCTGCAGTTGCCACAGGTTATAAGGCGTAAAGGAGGAAGGATTTGCACTCGTGACTGGCTGCTACACATTAAGATTCTGGGAGGAGCAAGAAGAGCTGCGTTGGCCACCTACCCACAGCTGGGATGCAGACTGGGCAATGTGACCCTGGCAGGGGCTGCCTCCAGGCTGCGCCTCAGCTTGCTTTTACCCTTAAGCTGGGGGGTGGGGGGGGGCAGCTGCCCTGCCCGTAGCCTCCTGCAGGGGAGATGAAGGTGCAGCTTGCTTGTTTCTCTCGAGGTCCCAACTCCACGCTCAGCACCGCATTTAGCCGTTCACGATCCAACACCCTGTCTGCTGACTGAACTCAGAAACCATAAAGGCAAGAGCACCTTATTTGGAGCCTTGGGAAGAGCAATGCAGGAAACAGTTCCAGATAGCTCTGGAGCAGTGTCCGACGAAGGCAGGGAAAGCGGGGGCTCCCGAGCGCAAGGAGTATAGGGTGGTCAAGATTCTTTTCAGGAAATGTGTATTGAAACCAAGAAAGATCAATGCTGGGCTCCGTGGCACATGCCTATAATCTGCGCGACTCAGGAGACACAGGCAGGATAGCGAGTTTGAGGCCAGAGGCAGCCTGTGTAACTTAGCGAGACCCTGTCCCAAAAGAAAAAGTAAAAGAAGGACTTGAGGTGAGACTCCATGCTAGAGCACCTGCCCAAGTGTGCATGAGGCCCCGAGTTCAACCCTCAAGGACTGCAGGAGAAAGAAAAGAAAGGAAAGAAAGGACAGATGCTATACAATGGGGCCAGGGCAGCCTTTAGAAGACACAGAATGTATAGCCTTCGTAAAAATGTCCACAAAACAGGAGTCCAGTGGCTTCTTGCTATACATCTGGACTCTGGGCACCATGCAGTGATCAGCTGTGCTTCCTGCTTGCAGCCAGGAGTGAGCAAAGTGCCTTCCTAGGCAGCAGCTAGGGCGGGGCACTAGTCCTTCTCCCCGAGGTCCCCCATCCCATTTTGAAAGGTTCTTTCAATGTCGCTTTAATCGTAATTTTCATTTTATTTTTGCACAATTCTGCAGGCTGTCACAAGAAGGTTCACACACCAGGCAGCCCAAATTGGAGGATAGGAAACCATTTTCTAAACCCACCATAACCCAAAGGAGCATAATTCTGCGTAAAACAAACAATATTCCCTTCTGTGTTACTAATTAGAACCCTTAAACTGAAAAGCCAGCGCAACTTTTTATCTTTCTCAGTAAAATCGCAGGGACCCTCATGCTTTCCACTTATCTAACAAAAGCTAATTGCGGTCATTGTTTTTCCATAACAGAGTCATCTGACTGTGCAGGCCTTGCCCTAGATGGGTGCTTTCCAGGTTTGTCATGGATTAGGCCAGACAATAGAGTGCACTGCAATATTGTTTTGGTGAAATCTTGTTTTCAGAATTGCAGAGAAACATGATAGGGTTATAGAGCTGAGTCCTCAGCTTTGCAACAAGGTGGGGAAAAAAATTATCTCCAGGTGGCAGAAACCATAATTCACAAAACAGCAGCTCTTGCAGTTTCAAAAAGCCTCCCGCCAGACCTCCGCTGGCCATTTGGTCCCATTCACATATTATGGTTTACGAAATGCTTTGCTGACACAGCTCCCTAACCCAACAACAGCCTTCCGGGGAGCCCTGGGAGAACATTCTCATCTCCATGAATACACTGACCGGAGGACCCAGGAGCCAGGCTAGGGGAGTCACCGCTGCTTCTTTCTGCCCAAGGCTCCCTGACCAGAGAGGCTTTTTCTACTCTGTACTCTGCATCTCCCATGTCCATAACAATGCCTGACATTCAGCGGGGTTCACACTCTCAGCCCCCTGTACTATATCCTTTCGACCAGTTTATAGCCCCATCAGTCTGTCAGCTTGTCATGCTGTGGGGGCTTGTGTGCTGCTGTGATGCTGAAAGCCACACAACCGGTATTTCAGATGCCAGCAGGGACACCCTTGGTGGACAGGTTTCAGCTGAGCTTCCAGACTAAGACAGACCAGGGAGAATGACCTGGTAGCCCACTCCCCAAACAATCAACTATTGAAAACCCTATGAAAAGCAGAGAAGCACTGTCAAATGCAGTGCAGGAAAATGGGCCCCCCAGGCTGGAAGTCATTCAAGAGGCGACTAGGGGAGAATTGCCTCCGCAAAGTGGAGTCGACTTTACTGGCAGGAATGGAGTAAAGCCCTTTGGATCTCCTTTTGCTGATGTGGCACGACTGAAAATGAGAAGAAACACAGTGTCTGCAACAATGGGTTCAAACATAGAAAGACTGTATGAGTGGCACAGTGGTGGGTAATGTTTCATTCTCTTGTACATAGGGTCACTGTGAGTCAGACTCGACTCAATGGCAACTAATGCCGACAACAATGTCAGCATTCCCACAGAGTAATAAATGCTTCAAACAACTGAGACTATGGTGTCCACCTAGGAGTAAAATAAATTGGTTCATCAAGAAGCAGTTCACAGTGAGTGGTACAAATAACTTTCCCTGGAGATTCTTAAAAAATTAAACAGCTCCATAAACAACTGCAGGCATCTGAGCTGAAAGCTACCTTACAGAGAAATGTTACCACCTCAGTGCCGTCTTACTTGAACTCAGAACTTGGGTCCTCCCACTCTTTCTTCTTTCTCCTTTTTATAAAACACATCGGTGCACAGGCAGTGAAAGAGGCAACGGAGCCGAGCTTATGCTCAGTGGCCTGGAGCAATGTTCAGGGGCTCCAGGAAACCTGCAAAAGTCTGTATTATGTGGCTTACAGATTTTTAGGAAAAAAAAAAAAAGTCAAATTATAACATTCACTTTAGAATAAACCAAAGCAGCCTGACCTCTTCCAATCAGTTGAGGTACCAACACTGAAAGATCACTATCTGCCACATACCTTAATGACAAGAAGGTCAGCATCTCCCTCTCAAATTGTTCCAGTTTGGGATTATGCTGGCCGGGCATCCTTAGTGCCAGGGAGATGATCACTCCAGAGCTGTCTTTACATCTCTCAGCCACATGGGGTCACTGTTGCAGACCTGTTGTTAGGTGCCATGGTGTGTGGCATAGCAATCCTATGTACAATAGAACGAAACACTACTCTATTCTGTGACAGGTGCATGATCTTTTCTATGTTTAAGCCCATTCTCGTAGCCACTGTGTCAGTCCACCTAGTTAAAGGTCTTCCCTTTTTTCAGTGACCTGCCACTCTCCCAAACATGATGTCCTTCCTCACAGACGGGTCTCTCCTGACGACATGTCCAAAATACATAAGATGCAGTCTAGCCATCCTAGCTTCCAAGGAGCACTCTGGTTGTCTTCTTCTAGGATAGGACCGTTGGTTCTTTTGGCAGTCCATGGTATACTCAGTATTTGTCTCTATCATCATAATTCAAAAGCATCAGTTCTTATCTCCCTTATTCAACATCCAGCTTGCACAGGAATATGATGTGACTGAAAATGCCATGACACGAGTCAGGCGCACCTTCGTCTTCAATGTGACATCTTTACTTTTCGTCACATTAAAGAGGTATTTTGCAATAGCTTTTCCCAGTGCAACGCGTCTTTTGATTTCTTGACTACTGCTTCCATGGGTTTTGATTATAGAGCCAAGTAAAGCAAAATCTTTTCCCCCCATTTATCATGAAGCTGCATACTGACCCAGTTGTAAGGATTTTTGTTTTGCTGTTGTTGAGGCACAATCCATACTGAAGGCTGAGCTCTTTGATCTTCATCAGTAAATGTTTCAAATCCTCTTCACTTTCAGCAAGCAGAGTTGTGTCATCTGTATAAGGCAGGTTGTTAATGAGTCTTCCCTCAATCGAGGTGCCACTTTCTTTTTCGTAAATTCTAGCTACTCAGATTATTTGTTCAGCATAGGGATTGAAGAGGTATGGTGAATGGATACAGTTGTGATGCACACCTTTCTTGAATTTAAACCAGGCAATGTTTCCTTGTTCTGTTCAAACAACTGCCTCCTGGTCCACATAGAGATTCCTCATGAGTACAACTAAGTGCTCAGGTATTCCCATTCTTCACAATGCTGTCCAAAATTTATTGTGATCTACACAATCAAATGCCTTTAAACAGAGAAGAAGGCTCAGTAGTTGGAAAATATGGCCTTGATGACAGGAACAATGCTGGAGGTCCCCTTTTCATTGCAAGTACATTTTTTCACCAACATAAATGGTGACTGTACACATGGAAGCCACCGGATGGAACATACGGGAACAAAATCGACTGCATTTGTGGAAAGAGACAATGGAAAAGCTCAATATCAAAAGTCAGAACAAGATGAGGTGCTGATTGTGGGTCAGACCATCAATGGCTCATATGCAGGTTTAAACTGAAACTGAAGAAAATGAGAACAAGAATATGAGAGCCAAGATATGACCTTGAGTATACCCCTCCTGAGTTCACAGACCACCTCAGGAACAGGTTTGATGAGTTAGACACAAATGATTGAAGACCAGATGAGTTGTGGCATGACATCAAAGACATCATTCATGAGGAAAGCAAAAGCTTATTAAGACAGGAAAAAAAAGAAAAGACCAAATTACAAGTCAAAAGAGACTCTGAAACTTGCCCTTGCAGATTGAGCAGCTACAGTAAAAGGAAGATATGATGAAGTTAAAGAGCTAAACAGAAGAGTTCAAAGGGCAACTCGAAGAGATAAAATCAAATATTATGACATGTGCAAAGAGCTGGAGCTAGAAAACCAAAAGGGAAGAACATGCTCTGTTTTTCTCAAGCTTAAAGAATTGAAGAAGAAACTCAAGCCTCAAGTGACAATAGTGAAGGATTTTATAGGGAAAATATTAAATAATGCAGAAAACATCAAAAGAAGATGGAAGGAATACAGAGTCATTTTACCAAAAAGAATTGGTGGATGGCCAAGCATTTCAAGGGGCTGCATATGATCAGGAACAAATGGTACTGAAGGAAGAAGTAGAAGCTGCCTTGAAGACATTGGTGAAATACAGGCTCCAGTAATCGATGGAATATCAATAAAGATGTTTCAGCAAATAGATGCAGCACTGGAGGTACTCACTTGTTTATTCCAAGAGATTTGGAAAACAGCTACCTGGCCAACTGATGGGAAGAGACCCATATTTGTGCCTATTTCCAAGAAAGGGGATCCAACCAAATGTGGAAACTATCAAATGATGTCATTAATATCACATGCAAGCAAAATTTTACTAAAGATCATTCAAAAGCTACTGCAGCAGTATATAGACAGAGAACTGCCAGAAAGTCAAGCTGGATTCAGAAGGCAGGTTGTGTACAGGTTCAGACGAGTATGTGGAACAAGGACATCATTGTCAATGTCAGATGGATATTGGTCAGAAGCAGAGAATACCAGAAAGATGTCTATGTTTTATTAACAATGCAAAGGCATTTGGCTGTGTGGATCACAACAAATTGTGGATAACATTGCAGACCTTCTGTTTCCCCTTAAAATGCTTCCTTTGCTATGAGCAACCTTTGGGTGCTAGTCCTTTCCAGGGCCCTAAGTGCCATTCATGGAGGACGGTGACCTCCATCAACCCCCAGCTCTGCCAGGGGCTCCAGTGATGCAACCCTTTAAGCCCAGCTCTTTCGGTTTATGTGCACTTGGAGCTGGCCCCAGGTGCTCATAATGTAGTGAGGCCATGTCTCAAGATAAAAAGTGAAAAAATGGGCTGGGGGTACAGCCCAGTGATACAGCACTTACAAAGCATGTGTGAGCCCCTGGGTTCAATCTCTAGTAGTGCAAAAAAAAAAAAATTTAAAAAAAGAAAAGAAAAGAAAAACAAAAAGTACTCAGAGCAACCATGTGCTTTTGTCCCAATCCCTTTTTCTTTTGCTTTGGAGAGCTACACCGTGGCGTTCCATGTGATTCTGCTGCATTTGTGAATCATGGTAGCTTTTCCTGCCTGCTGACTAGAGTAGGTACATGTGCCATTGTGCCTGGATAGTCAAAGTCTACCAACTCTGCGGCCAAGTGACTTGGTCTTGTGACCTGTCTTAGTTCATTTGTGCTGCTGTAACAAAACACCAGAGACTGGATAGTTTATAAACAATAGAAAATTATTTCTCTCCATTCTAGAGCCTGAAAAGTTCAAGATCAAGGTACAGGCATTCAGTGTCTGATGAAGACTTTCTTTCACTGCTCTCGCATGACTGAGAGACACACACTGTGCCCTCACAGGACAGGAGGCAGAAGGGCAAAAATAAAAATGCCCTAAGCTTCCTGCCTCCAGTGTTTCTCTCCAAAGAGATGCAGCAGAACCCCGAGATTCTCTATCTTGCACCCAACCCAGATGCAAAGCTCCTTACTGGGCACCAGCCATGCCATATGTTGTTGTTGTCAGGTGCCGTCGAGTCGGTATCCGACTCATAGCGACCCTCATAGGGTTTTCAGTGGCTGACCGTTTCGAGATTGCCTTGGGAGTGGGTTGCCAGGTCCTTCTCCCATTTCTGTGGTGCTGGGAATTGAACTCGGGGCCTCAGAGACTGCAGAGCGGTGCTCTACCAACTGAGCTAAATCCCAGCCCCCGGTGCCATATAGTTAAGCACAAAATGTCTCCAATATCCTTCTGCTGTCCTTGCAGTTGCCACCCCGCTATATGGCTACACAGGCTGAAGCTGCTGAGGTTGATGGTAAGAAACGCTGAAGGGCAGACAGTTTCTGCCAGCAGCATCACCGTGGGGCAAAAGGCAAGTCTGCACACAGGAAGGAGCTGCCGCTCGTTTCTGATTTTCTCTCGATCGTTTGGTGTGTGGGGTGCTGTGGTTGCCAGGTCTAGGATGGTTATCTCTGCCTCCTGTGGTCTCCTCCCAGCTGTGTGGGCTTTGTCTGGGTGACAATGGCGTATGACGGGAGGGATGTTGTGTAACTTCTAATGTTAGGTGCAACCGGCTGTAGCTTCCATCTTGCGCTCGCGCTCTCGCTCCCGCTCGCTCTCTCTCTCTCTCTCTCTTTCCCTCCCTCTCCACTCATGCCCAGAAGAGCCAGCTGCCTTGCTGTGAGAAGCTCTGTGGAGAGGCCCTCAGTGCAGGGAGATGAAGTTTTCCTGCAATAGTCACCTTAGTGATCTTGGACATGGCACCGCCATCCGTCAGGCCTCAGAGGACAATAGACCCAGGTGACACATGCACTGCAGCCTCTTGAGAGACCCCGTCCCAGAGCCAGAGCTAAACTGCCCCTGGATTTCTGACCCACAGAACCTGTGGCAGAGAAAAGCTGTTGTCCTAAGCCGCTACATTTTGGAACACCTGCCTGCAGTGGTAAATAATGACCACACGTGCTCTTCCGATGTCTCCCCTCAACAACCCTGAGGGGTCGGTGCTGCTGTGCTTCACTGAATCAAAGATACCCCAGCTTCAAGATGCCCTATTTATGCTATGAGCCATTTTTTAAAAACGCTGCCAACTAAAATATCACCTATCTCCTGTTTTAAGATACACGCCAGTTTCAGGTATGTGACAGAATGACAAAAAAGTGCATCTCAGCATTAATAGAACAGGTGCTCTGCATTTCTGGGAAAACAAAAGCTTTCTTTTTCCTCCCCGGTATTTAGCTTGCACGTCTGTGTCGAGGCTTTGTTTGAACAGAGAAGACTCATGGTGAGATGGACATAACAGGACACTTTCAGGTAAACCTGGACTCAGTAGAAATCATGTATTGAACTATAAATACACAGGAGAATTTTTTTGTCAGCTGATGTCCTTCTGATTCTCATATGTGAGGCAGGAAGTCTTACTGTGAGATTTTTTGTCTGGACTGTGCCCCAAGGGTCCCCTTTCTTCAGTGCCAATGTGGAGCACACGTGGCTCTCCCCTCCTTCGCACGCTGCCACTGCGGGTGCGCTCTTTGCCCACATTCTCACACGAGTTATCTCAGCCAGACATTACCATTCCCGCTAGACAAACAGAGAGGAGACGCAGAAGACATTAAGAAACTTGCTTAAGGTAACAAAACGCCCAAGTGGCAAAGGCTGAGTTCCCCCCAGCTGTTCTCACTGCCAGCCTTCCCACAACCCTGAGCTTTCTCCACAAAGGAGGGGGTGGCTGGGCCCCTAGCCTCAGAGGGTAGTCCCAGCAAAGCAAGAAAGGCTGCCAACTCCTCCAAGAGTTTCCAGATGCCTCCAAATATGCCTTTTACGTGAATAACACGCTGGCTGTCATCCTGGGAACACTGAGCATTTTGTAAACATTATCTCATGAATCCTCATAACACCAGACATTTTCAAACAAGTGAGTTAATGTTTGCCAAAAGTCCATGGGATCTGAAGATTATAGCACCGTATGAACCTACAGCATCGTCCGGAAGCCCTGAGCAGCGTCAAGGGGTCACAGCCTTGGGAGCGCTCCTAAGAGAACATCAGATCATGGAGGTGGAGGCAGGAATGGGGGGCTCAAGTCCAGCAAAGCCCGCTCTGATTGGAGGTGGAGCGAATCTATAAAGCAGAGAAGCCACAGAGGATCCCCTTGGCACTTCTGATCAATCACCAGTGCCTGCTTGACAAGCAGAGTAGAGAAGGATCCCACGGCCATTTCCGGGCTCAGTGGGGAAGAGTTCTGGGAATGATTTCTGATGTTTGCCTTGAGTGCAAGACTAGAGAACTGGAAGGATGTTTTCTAGGAATTTACCATTCTTGAAATCAGTGATTCTGTGTAGTGGAATCATTTGAAGAGCTTTAAAAACTACCAGTACAGAGATGTTGTGCCAAAACAATTGAATCAGAATTTCAGCCAGTGAGACCTGGTCATCTATGTCTATACCATGACTTTAATTGTCACTTTAAGTCTAACTCTAATGAAGGTTCATTGGTGACTCTAACTCTGAAATCCACTGTTGTAAGAATAACAGTCTTTAGGGCAGTAGTTCTCAGCCTTGACTGTAATCCCAAGCAGGGGGTATATTAAAAACTTAATAATGTCTACATCACATATCATATATCCTGATTTAGCTAATCTTGAGTGTAGCTTAGGCAGTGGAAACCTTAAAGCTGATGGATGATTTTTTAAATGGAAATTTTATTTTTTAGAGCAGTTTGGTTCACAGCAAAGTTGAACAGAAAACGTAGAGTTCCGTTCATAGATACTTCCTGTCCCCATGTATAAAGCCACTTCTATGCATGAACAGCCCTCCCTACTACTTACTGGAAAATTTGCAAATGTGTGGAAATTAAACAACACACTCCTGAACAACCAAAGGGTTTAAAGATAATCCAAAAGAGAAATATAAATATCTTGAGACAAACAAAAAAGGAAACACAACATACCAAAACTTTGGGCTGCAGCAAAAGCAGTCCCAAGAGGGAAGTTTATAGCCAAGAAAAAAGGCAATATTAAGAAAAAAATAAATATCTCAAATAAACAATCTAACTTTATACCTCAAGGAATTCTAAAAATAAGAACAAAGCCCAAAATTACTGAAGAAAGGAAATGATAGAGATTAGAACAGAGAAAAAAATAAGTGACTAGAAATACAACCGTAAAGATCTAGGAAACTAAGAGTTGGGTTTTTTTGGTTTTTATTTTTTTGAAACGATAAATACAACTGGCCAACATTTTAGCTCAGCTAACCAGGAAAAAACAAGCACTCAAATAAATAAAAAGTGAATGAAAGAGGACATTACAACTGATAGTACAGAAATACAAAGAATCAAAAGAGACTGCTATGAACAGTTATATACTAGTGCCTTATATAACCTAGAAGAAATGGGTAAATTTCCAGAAACATACAACCTACCAAGATGAAATCATGAAGAACGAGAAAATCTAAATAGATCAATAATGAATAAGCAGATTGAATTAGTAATTAAAAATTACCCCAAAAGAAAAACTCATGACTCAATGGCTTTGTGGGTAAATTCAATGAAGTATTTAAAGGAAGACTAATGCCAATACAGCTCAAACTCCTACAAAAAACCTGAAGAGGAAGAAGTAATGTTAAGCTCATTTTATGAAGTCAACATTACCTTCACACCAAAGCCAGATAAGGATGTAATAAGTAAAATCGGCATCCTTAGAGAACAGAAATGCAAAAGTCCTCAACCAAATACTAGTAAACCATACTCAACAGCATATGAAGACTATGAATTATGACCAGTGGAGTTTATCCCTGGAATGCAAATATGATTCAACATATGCAAATCAATGTAATACACCAGTTTAACAGAATGAAGGATAAAAATCACCTGATGATATCAATAGATGCAGAAAAAGTATTTGACAAAATTCAACAGCCATACCACTGTGGTGACCGATCCCATCAGATCTCAGAAGCTAAGCAGGGTCGGACCCGGTTAGTACTTGGATGGGAGACCGCCTGGGAACACCACGTGCTGTAGGGTTGGGAGACGGACCCGGCAACCCACTCCCAAAAAAACAATCAGCCATTGAAACCCTATGACTAGCAGAGAAGCACTGAAAATAGTGTTTCGTCGGTTGTACATAAGGTCACTATGAGTCGGACACTGCCTCGATGACACCTAACAACTATAATAAAACTCCTAATATCCTACCATTTGCACACTCATAATCCTGCCGTTTGCAACAGCATGAATGAATGTGAAGGACATACGCTGAATTAAATAAGTCAGACAGAAAGAAAATAAACTATGATTTCATTTATATGTGGCATCTAAAAAAAATTCATAGAAGCAGGGACTAGAATTATGGTTGCGCTGGCCGTGGTGGCGCATGCCTGTAATCCCAGCGGCTCGGGAGGCGGAGGTGGGAGGATCGCAAGTTCGAGACCAGAGGCAGTCTGCGTAATTTAGCGAGACCCTGTCTCAAAAAGTAAAAACAAAAATGGGCTGAGGTGTAGCTCAGTGGTCCAGCAGTTGCAGAGCATGCAGGCGGGAGGCCCTGGGTTCAACCCACAGTTCCGCAAAAAAAAAAAATAATAATAATTATGGTTGCTAGGAATTGGTTGATGAGAAACATGGGGAAATTTTGGCCAAAGGATACAAACTAAGTTATAAGAAAAATAAAACCTGAGGATCTAATGTACAGCATGGTGACTATAGTGGTAATACTGTACTGTACTTGCAACTTGGGGCTGGGATTTAGCTCAGTTGGTAGAGCGCTGCGCTGCAGTCTCTGAGGTCCCAAGTTCAATTCCCAGAACCACAAAAATGGAAGAAGGACCTGGCAATCCACTCCCAAGGCAATCCCGAAACAGTCAGCCATTGAAAACCCTATGAAGGTTGTTGTGAGTCGGATACCGACTGGACGGCACCTAACAACAACAACAACTTGCAACTTGCTAAAAGAGTGGATTTTAAGTATCTTCACACACACACACACACACACACACACACCCCACACAACTGGTAACTATATGAGATGATATATGTGCCAATTAATTCAATTGTGGTACTAATTCACAACATGTATGTATATCAGTCTATTGCATTATACACTTTGAGTGTAAACATTTATTATTTTTCAGTTTTATCTCAATTAATTAGGAAGGGAAGAATCCCCAAGTTCATCCTTGGCTGAGGAAAGCGAAGATGGGGTAAGCTTTGAAGAAAGATAATATAGTGGAACTGCTGCTCTATTATTCTCTTCATGGCCAAAATAATAACAGCTGATACAGACTTCATAATAATTTTCCTTCTCTCTCTCTCTCTCTCTCTCTCTCTCATGTTTTTGTGGTACGGTGGGGTTGAACCCAGGGCCTCTCACATACTTTGCAAGTGTTCTGCTACCGATCTGCACCCGCAGCCCATTTTTTTCTATTTTAATTTTGAGACAAGGTCTCAGTAAGTTACTGCAGCTGCCTTTGGCCTTGAACTCACGATCCTCCTGCCTTAGCGTACTAAGTCACTGGGGTTACAGGCATGAGCCACAACACCAGGCTCTACGATGAATTTTCCTATGGGACGTCATTTACCATTTCAACATGGTAGGCAAGTAGAGGCAATAGTATCATCTCTGTTTGACAGATTAGGAAACTGAGGCCCAGAGAAAAAAAGGGACTTGTCCAAAGTCAACAACCACAACCCAAACCCACAGCTGTGCATGGAACCCAGAGCTCTTATGTTTCTTTAGCTGTTGGGATTTCTGTGGCTTTTCACCTAGTGAAGCACAATTACCAAGTAAGAGCTCGGTTTCATTCAGCTCCCCGCGACGTGAAGGAAGGAAGGTCTCCAAAGAACCAAAGAGGAGTCTGCAGAAAGGCAGGTGGAGAGGACCACGCACGTCGGCTCTTCGGAAACGGTCTAACTTGCTCCACCTTCAGAGCTGCCTCTGGTTTGGATGGGAAGGAGGCTGGAGCCTAGCGGAGGCTGGCGCCAGGGAGGCTCGGGAGCTTCTGTAGCCTTTCTCACTCTTTCGCTTTCTGCTTGAGCCTCATTCTGCTGTTTCCCCAACTACCAACCCTGACGTGACGTCTTCCCAGGCAGAAGGATTCCCAACAATGAAGACATCAATATTCTTCTCTCATCATTGCCTGTAGTGTGATGCTTCCCCAGGACACAGGACCTCCCCGGCGCTCCCAGATGACCTGCCTCAGAGGCCACTTCAACCCTCTGGCCAGAGACCCTGAAGGCTGAGTCACGGGGCTTGCATTTGCAGAAACTGGTTCGTGCTGTGTCACTGCGTTTGTCTCTCTCCAGCCTTGAGCTCTACCTGCTCCATGTCCACAGCACGTCCTTGCTCCTGCCTCCCCACCACCTGTGCACCCACATACCAGAGGATGTATGGACAAACATCCATGAAGGCTGGTTTTCAGCCTTTGCAGGGGTGTGCACGTAACATATACTACTACCCACACTTACGTACGAGCACCCTCGTAATACATACAGTGGGACTTGGAAATGTTGTCGAGTGGGAAAATTACCTTGACCTTAGGTTATGGAGGGATGTCCGCACGTTGAGATGTCTTACAGTGAGATCACTTACATCTCTGAAACGTGTCCTTCCTCCCAGTCAGAGAGGCCTGTCACTTGGAGCCCAAGTCAGCTATGATATGGGTTTTTTTCCCTCCAACATTGCAACGCTGGAAATCAGGGATCCCCCACAGACCCAGGAAGCAAGATGAAGCCAAGAGGACATAATTGTCTTCCTAGAGAACTGGAGCAAGATCAGTGAGGCAGGAAAGCCTGCAGGGGTGTTTGAGAGCAGAAGATACGGACAGAGCACAGGAGCATTTCTGTCCACTGGACATGTCAGCAGGCTTAAGAGTGCTGTACCCCAACGTTCCCACTTGCTCTGAGGAGTTCCCTGTCTCGGGACCCTTACTTAGGGGTCACTGAGTGTCTGGGTCACTGAGAAGAATTCCAGGATGAAAGAGAAACGTGAAGCAGAGTTTTGAGTTAATAGATAAGGGATAAGCCATAGTAGGTGCTTTCAGAGTGAAGGCCAGGCGTGTATGTAGAGAGATGCGCTGGGTGTCGTGGTTAGGTGCCCTCCGGCCAGGTCTGACTCGCAGCAAACCCTCACAGGGTTTTCAATGACTGATTGTTACCACGATTGCTTCAAGAGCGATTGCCACCTCCTACTCTCACTTTTGAGAAAGACAGATGGGGGGGCTCTGGGTTTAGCTCAGTTGGCAGAGTGCTGCTCTGCACTCTCTGAGGCTCTGGGTTCCATCCCAAGCACCAACAAAATGGGAGAAGGACGTGGCAGCCCACTCCCCAAACAGTCAGCCACTGAAAACCCTATGAATAGGAGAACAGAACTGCCACAGTGCTGGGCGAGGCAGTGTCAAGGTGTGTCATTCTGTTGTACATAGGGTCACTGTGAGGTGGACCTGACTTGATGGCACCTAACAACAAAATATATATATCAGAGTTGGGGGCTTCTGAGGTTACGTTGCTCAGTGGGGTCCCAGCAGGTGCATGGCATAGATTCCACAGGTTGGAAAAGTTGCATTGTCCAGATGCCTAGATTGGGATAGCTGAGGACATTCTTACTACATCTCGCCGCGAGGAAGGTGCCTAGACCTGATCGTTGCAGTCATAGCCCATAACGTGGTCCTGTGAGTTTCTCAGGGGAGCGCAGGGGTCCAGCAGGCAGTTCTCACAGCAGCTCCTGTTGGATTGTGCCGGGATTCTCAGGCGGAAGACTCAGCTCAGATCCCTGGGTGAGAAGCCCTTTCCTTCTCATGTCCCCCAGTTTCCCCTGGCTTTCTGTCCTGCCTCGGGCAGGCACAGCTCATTACATGGAGAACGTGTTCTCTCGCTCTAATCTCCCGTCATTTAATAGGAGTTCACTACATTTCTAGCTCCGTGCCTTTCTTCCCATCTCATCTGCTGTTCATTTTCTTTCCAGAGCTGTAGCTCTAGGGTTTGTTAGTTAAATACACTGGAAGGTTCAAGCTAAGCAGATTTTTATGGCAATGCTCTTCAGAATGAGGGGACTGGTAATGTGTGTGATGAGACTCCAGGAAGCTTTGCACTGTGTGCACTGTTTCCCAGATTTTTTCCAAGGCGTCTTACAGGACCTATGTTTAATTTAGTTCAGAAGACACTGATGAAGTCACAGAGACTCTTATTGCTTCCTCTGTGATGGTTAAACTGTGCCCCCCTCAAAAAAGATATGTGGAGCGAGGGGTGGTAGTGTATGCCTGTAATCCCAGTGACTCATGAGGCTGAGTCAGGAGGATCGCAAATTTTAGGCCAGAAGTGGCTGTGTAACTTAGCAAGACCCTGTTTCAAAATAAAAAATAAAATAAAATAAAAAATTGGCTGGGGGTGCAAACCAGTGGTGCAGCACTTGCAAAGTATGTGCAAGGATCTGTGTTCAACCCACAAGTACTACTACTAATACTACTACTAATAACAATTAAAGATACATTGAAGTCCTAATGCCTACTACCTCGGAATGTGACCTTTTTTGGAAATATGGTCTTTACAGAGGCAATCAAGTTAACATGAAATCATTAGTGTAAGCCCTAATCCAACATGGGTGGAGAAATTTGGACACAGAGACAGGTAATGTGCAGGGAGATAACGTGAAGGGACTCAAGGAGAAGATGCCATCTTATGAGGCAGGAAATGCCTGAGGGTACCAGAAGATGGGTAAAAGGCATGTCACAGACCTGTTCTGGTGTCTTCAGAGGGGCTGGAACCTGCTGACAACTTGGTTTCAGATTCCCAGCACACCGAGCAAGAAGGTTCTGTTGCTTTAAGCCACCCAGGTTGTGGTGCTTTGTAGCCACAGCCCTAGGAAATGAACAGATCCCTTACTGTCAAGGTTTTCTAGGTGGACGATAGGTAAATCACATTTATACTTTTTCTCTGTACTTTTTTAAAGTATGGACATTTTGAAATTTTCCATTGTTGTTGTTGTTAAGTGCCACTGAGTCTGGTCTGACTCATAGCAACCCTGTGAACAACAGAACGAGAAACACTCCCTGCCACTGTGCCATGCTCGGCACTCTGTCCGTGCTTCTCTGCTATTCAGAGGGTGTTCCGTGGCTGATTGTTCTGAGAGTGGGATGTCAGGTCCTTCTCTCGTTTTTGTGGTGCTGGGGATCAAACCCAGGGCTCGGAGAGCACGGGGCAGCGCTCCATCAACTGAGCTAAACCCATGGTCGGCTTAAAACTAACAAAAGACTTATTCTTCTCCTTCTCATTGCAATAGAAGTACCACCTTCTAGCTAGACACACGAACTAGAAGTCAGCCAATTTCTGTAAAGGGCAGAAAGTAAATAGTTTAGCTTTTGTGGAGCATATATTCTGGCACAACTACTCCACTTTGTCACTGCAGCAGGAACGCTATATAGACACGTAAAGAAGGGAGCACAGCTGTGGTTCCCATAAAACTTTATTAATAACGCTGGCAGCAGACCAGCTGTGGTTCCCAGACCCTGCCCCTCGGTCATGGAGCACCTACTGAGTGCTGGTGGCTGTTTAGGAGCTGAGCACGCAGCAGTGAACAACAGAATCACACTCTGCCCTTGAGCTCGGAAAGCCCTGGTCACAGATGTGTCCTCAGCCCCTGTGTGCAGCGCTGCACGCACCGGGCAGTCCATAACCACGGAATCGGTGAGTGGTTGACAAGCCCTGAGGAGGAAGAGATGAGCCAAGCCTTGGCGGCATGAGGCCTGGGGGACAGCCTGGGCTGCTAACTAAAGGAAAACAAAACACTTCCACTGGGAAGACCAGAACAAACACTGGCCAGTTCTCTTAGGCATCGAAAGATAGGCGCTGAATGGTCATAGGAATAAACTTCCTAGGATTCCACTATAGCACTCCTGGGAATATACCCAGAGGAAAGAAGTCACCATACCACAGGACACCTGCCCCTCCATGCAGAATGCAGCAGTCCTCACGAACCCAGGAGTATGGAATTAACCAAAACGTCCATCAACACAGGAATACACTGACTGAAAAATTGTGGTATGTATACACAGCGCAGTATTGCTCAGCAATAAAGAAGAGTGAAATTATGTCATTTGCAGCAAAATGGAATGAGAGAACATGATCTTAAGCTAACAACCCCAGTCTCCAAAAGAGAAATAACATGCTTCTTACTTCTATGTGGGAGCCGAATCTAACTTAAATGAAGAAGAAAAATCTATACTGATGTAGATTTATAACAATGAACAGTAATACTTATCTAAGAAGGGAAAGTCTGCAGCCATGATATCCTAGCATCCAATCCCACCTGATACTGGAAGCTAAGCAAAGTTGTCCCAATTAGTCCTAGGATGAGAGATTGTTGTTAGGTGCCGTCGTGTCAGTATCCGACTCATAGCGACTCTCATAGGGTTTCCAATGGCTGAGTGCTTCGGTATTGCCTTGGGAGTGGATTGCCAGGTCCTTCTCCCATTTTTGTGGTGCCGGGAATTGAACTTGGGACCTCAGAGACTGCAGCGCAGCGCTCTACCCACTGAGCTAAATCCCAGCCCCAGGATGAGAGACAGCCTGGGAATACCAGAGTAGGGAGAAGGACCTGGCAGCCCACTCCCAAAACAATCCACCCCTGAAAACCCAATGAATAGCTGTGAAGCACTGTGTGTTCATTCTGTTATACATAGAGTCACTATGAGTTGGACTGGACTTGAGGGCACCCAACAGCAGCAGCAGCAGCAGCGTTCAATTAGTTACATAATGCTCAATGAGAAAAATCAGACCTGAAAGAGAACACACGAAACGAATCAATTCATGTAAATTTCAAGAATAAGCAAAACAAATCTACGGTGATGGAAATCAGAACTATGGTTCTCTGGGTGTGTGTGGTGCTGGTGGGGTTGCGTATCGTCTATGAGAGGACGTCAGGGAGACGTCCAGGTTCTAGAAATATCCTGTGTCTTGATCTGGACGCTGGTTACGTGATGTAAACATATGTGAAAACTAATTGAGGTGTGCATTCTGTTTCATGTAAAAAAGTAATTATAAAAAGGTTAAAAATACAGGAGGTATCAACAGTTTTCAGACAGCTGATTTTAACTTTAGGACGAGGGCGCTAGCCCAGGGATTGCCTTAGACAATGTGGAGTTAGGTATCGGAGCCACCCCAGCCTGGCTGCTTTGGTTTTGCTTTCAAATACTTCTAAGCGTTGTCTGCTGTCTGAGACTGGAGTGGTGGCTGCAGTTGGCCCTGAACCTTGCACGTAAATCTAGGATATCTGTGCTCACGTAGCAGAGAGAGGCGTGGTGAGAATTTGCAGCTAGCAAGTGCTGTGCTTGGCAATCTCCCCGCTGGAGGGTGTGCACGGTGAGCATAGAAATCTCGGAACAACGCATTTAGGGAATAGAGTGTGGCTTCTATACAAAACTCGCGGATGGAATGTTAGATCAGGAGCCTTTTCTCTGTTTTAGGAATTTAGCTACACTGGTGGAGATTACATCCAGAACTGAGGCCTCGCAACTGGGGATGGGGTAGCAAGCTGGTTTCAGTTCTCATGACTTGCGAAATTCATCCTTGCTTCTTATGTAGCAGGCATTTGTTCTGTTTAATTGCTGAGTATTGGAAGAGTGTATATGTGCCTGTGTGGTGTGAGCACGTGTGTGTGTGTGAGAGAGACAGAGAAAGAGAGAGAGAGAGAGAGAGAGAGAGAGGATTGATGCCAAGAAGTAACATGAAATCAAACTAAAAAAAAAAAAAAAAGAAAGAAAGAAAGAGAAAAAGAAAAAAGAAGGAAAAAACCCAAAACCTAGCAGTCTTCTTTAAGGGCAATAATTCAAATAAGTATCTAAACTGACCAAGACTCTGTACACACAAAAAGACTCAATGTTAAAAGAGAAGGAGGGACAATTTATACTAACCTAGGGTGGATGACTCAATTTTTCTATTTGTTAAGGCACATTGGATCCTTGATTATGTCCACAAACCAGCTGGGCCAAGTCTTATAAATTTATAGCCTTCTGACTCTCAAAATTAAGGAAAATTTAGGGTGTGCTACAAAAAGATCTGAGAAAAGGCCCACCCACAAAGTGAAGATATGTCATTACTATCATTTTTTTAAAATAGAAAGATACATACTTGATATTTGTGTAAACAAAAGACTCCAGACTAAAACCCACACATATGGAGAGAGAATTATGGCATCTCCATAATACTCCTGGCTTGTGGTTACTGCCTGCCTCACCTAATTGTATAATTATTCTCCAGTATGTGCTGTAGAATGCATTGCCTGTCTGAGCACAGGAACAATGACTTTCTCATACACCCAGGGAGTTTCCTTTCAAGACCGTGGACTGCTTCCCAAATTATTTTAGCACTGAATCTTTCTTTTCTCATTTTCATTTTTTCCCAGAAGTGATATGCATTTCTTGTAGAACTTTAGAAAGTATAGAGAAGGCAAAAGATAAAAACCACCTAGAATCTGATTTAAATTACTTTTTAATACACATATATTAAATATGTATATACACACATACATACAAATATAAAAACCAACTTTTCACTATTTCAAAATTTTCTTTTCCATGGAATGTGTGGTCTATAACATTTTAATAGCTCTTCATTATTTCATTGTTGTGACTTATCCAAACAATTCCTATTGTCAAATATTTTTGTCATTTTTTGTTGGTATTATAAATAATACTCTCAAAGTTATCCCTGGAAGCTGGACTACTGTGAGCATCCTTGATGATTCTCTTAAAATAAATTTCTGGAAGAATGCTAAACTAAAATGAATGCATAGACTTTGTAGACTGTTGATAAATATTGCTAATTCACTTTTCTGAAAAGTTACACCAAATCCCATACCTGTTTCTACTGTGTCACAAGAAATGTAATCAGAGAACTCAAATTCTGATGAAGGTAACATCCCGTCAATTTTCTTAGATTTCGTAAGTCAGGTGATTCAGATTCTACAGATATTTTCATTGTTTTTGTGTTGCCAAGTAATAATGAACTGTTTTGGTACAATTCCCAGGGAGGTTCGCAGCCAAACTGAGAGCTCTAAAATGTTTTTGTCCCAGAGTGTAGGCTAAAAACAGTGTGATTGGCAGTGGAATGCCCCGCGGCCCAGCGTTGCTGTCTGCTCTGAGGAGTTCCCCCTTTCAGACCTTCCACTCAGGGAATGCGAGGTCCACAGCTCCATTGCAGAAATGAATTCAGCCTGAGTCAGAAATTGAAACAGAGTTCGAAGGTTTATTAAGTAAAGGTAGAGGATAGTACAGCTCCAGGGTGAAGCATGGGAGTTCAGAGGGAGAAAAAGGGAGAACGAGGGGGAGGGAAAGAGGAAGAGAGAGAGACAGAGAGAGAGAGAGAGACAGAGAGAGACAGACAGAGAGAGAGAGCGCCTTAAGGAAATAATAGCTCACATTTGAGACACAGATGGGGTTCTCTCAAGATAGAGTCACCCTCAGTTTCTTCGCAACGGGTGCGTGTGTGATTTGGGGGCTTTTGAGATTGCCTTGCTCAACAGGGTCCCAGCAGGTACATGGTATAGATTTAAAGATAGGAAAAGAAGTATTGTCCAAATGCCTAGCCTGGGATAATTGAGGCCATTCCTACTGTATCTAGTCACAGGAAATTACCTGGACCTGTTCATTTTAATTATGGTCCATGTCTGGTCTAGTGAGATTCTTAGAGAAGTACAGGTTTCGGTGCAGGCAGTTCTTTCACCAGCTTTCGTTTTTTTGGTGGTTGTGCAGAAATTTTTTGCTGGTAAGACTCAGACCAGATCCCGGGGTACAAAGCCCTTTCCTTCCCACATCCCCAACATTTTCTCTTTCTATCTTGCCTCAACAGAATAAAACGAGGGTACAAGGTGACCTGGGCAACTCATTTCCTCTGCACAATGGCAGTGTCTACTGATAAAGAATTTCCAAATGAAAGGAAACTTGAGTCACTTAAATGGGCTCCAGGATTGGGATGACAGAGTCACAGGCGCCTGTCAGAGCCTCCCTTTGGTGGGTGGAGTGGCCGAGTTGGAGGGTGAGGTGGTGAGAATACTCTAGCCCCTAGGCTGGGGTGTCAGAGGACACAGAGGAGGCAAAAGGGAAGATTAAGAAAAGCAGGGCTCTTCCTGGTAGATGGATCTGGGTGCAAGTCACAGTTTTTCCATTTGTTATGGTGTGGTCTTGGGCAGACTACCTAATCTTGTTGAGCTTTGAGTATAAAATGGAGACAAGCACCAGCTGTTGAGAGACGTTGTGGTTAGGTGCCATCGAGTCGAGTTGGACTCATAGCGACCCTCATAGGGTTTTCAATGGCTGATTGTTTTGGGATTGCCTAGGGAGTGGATTGTCACATCCTTCTCCCATTTTTGAGGTGCTGGGAATCTAACTCGGGACCTCAGAGACTACAGAGCAGCGCTCTACCAACTGAGCTATATCCCAGCCCTGTTGAGAGATACTAGGAAGATAAAATGTATAAAAACTAATTAAAATAACTGACACATTAAAGGAACTTATAAATAGTTGTTATCAATACTATAATGCTTAATAATTATTATTTCCATTTCCTTTAAGGATAGATTTAAGGTAAACAATGCCTCACGGCTGTTACACCCCTCTTATTCTTTTCCTCCTCCTCCTCCTCTTCTTCTTCTTTTGCTTCTGCTTCTTCTGCTTCTCTGTGGTGGGATTCTTAATCTGATGTCCAGGAACTCCCTGAAGATCCCTGGATGGATATGAAAGTGCTTAAGGTGGGAAACAACTGGGATTTAGCTCAGTGGGTAGAGCGCTGCGCTGCAGTCTCTGAGGTCCCGAGTTCAATTCCCAGCACTGCAAAAATGGGAAAAGGACCTGGCAATCCACTCCCAAGGCAATCCCGAAACAGTCAGCCATTGAAAACCCTATGAGGGTCGCTATGAGTCGGATACTGACTCGACGGCACCTAACGACAACAACAAGAAGGTGGGAAAAGAATGGTGTCATTACCTTTTACTAACCTCTAACCTAAATTAATATTTCCTTTCATTATGACCCTATGCAACAAACCAAAATAGTATCAGCAATACTGATCATTCTTTGATCTATACTACAAAATTTACCTGTTTTCATATTCCATTTAAATTGCTACACGTACCTCAAAATACCATTTTATTTGTTTGTTTGGTTGGTTGGTTGGTTCGGTACTAGTGAGTTCAACCCAAGGTCTCCTGCATGCTTTGCAAGCACTGTACCACTGAGCTGCATGTCCAGCCCAGTTTCTACTTTTATGGTTAGACAGGGTCTCTCTAGTTTACACAGGCGCCTCTCCTGCCTCTGCCTCATGGATGCTGAGGATTACAGGCATGTGCCACCACACCCAGCTTTAAAGTACCACGTGAATTGAAGTCATCTTTTAAAAGTACAAGAGGTTCTTTGCCTCATAGGTTGCAGGTAGAACACATAGGACCATCATAAGTCTGTCCACAGATATGACGAGATGGAGCTGGCTAGCAAGACAACTACTGTATAGTCTTTGAAGATATTTTGATAAATATGTTGGTTCACTTTGCAATTCTATGTACTTCACTTTATTTATAAATATTATTCTATATAAAATATGCAGACCTCCCCAGACGATGACACAGAAAGTTTCGAACCTCAGGTCTGGCACCCCACGGGGGCCTGGCCCACAGGGGGATCTCTGGCATCTAACAGCCAGGGAAGCTGTTCATGACCTCGATGGTTATTTCCCGGGACAAGGGGCAAAAGCAGAATCCTTCTGTAGACAACTTCCAGCTTGTGTGGTTTGAATATGAAATGTCCCCCACAGGCTCATGTGTTGAACACTGGGTCCCCAACCAGTGGTGCCATTTTGGGAGATTTGGAAACCTTTAGGAGGTGGGACCTGGCTGGAGGAAGTAGGTCACTCAGGGAAGACCTTTGAAAGTTATTCCTGGTCACTGATCTGTTCCTGCTCTGCTCCGGGCCTACCATGAGGTAAACAGCCTCCTCTTCTACATGCTCCTGCCACCATGATGTTCCGCACCCCATGGGCCCAGAGTCAATGGAGCCAAGGACTGTGGTCTAAAACCTCTGAAACCATGAGCAAAGGAAATAATGCCTCCTCCTTTCAAGTTGTTCCGTCAGGTAATACACCAACGGGTCGGTGGATCCTTTCACCTCAAAAAACCTAACTTTGTACAGCAAGGGAGAAAACATTACTTTCCCCAGGAGTCCGATGTCTAGAGCATCCAGCAGAAAGGAAAGTTACCTAACAGGGGTCATGACCTTCATGGGATGTCACAGCCATGGCAATTTATAGACAGCAGAGGACAGCAGGAGAGGAGAGGAGGAGAGCAAGAAAGCAAGAGTAAGAAACCAGAGGACAGGAAGCTCTTAGGGAGTGAGGCTCTACAACCTGAAGACCGGAAACAAAAAAATAGAAAAAGGGAGGCCCTCAGACTAAGGACCGTGAGACTCAGGATCGTGAAACGGCAGCAACGTGGTACAAATACTTTATTTGGTCACAAAGAAGCCAATAGGGGATCTCCTTGTGCCCCACCCCTCATCCCTTACTCCCCCTCTCCCTTTTCCCCATGATGGCGAACAACTGTTTTATTCCGTTTCCCACCTTCTTTCTTGTCCAGTTCTCTTGGCCTTTTTCTCTTTACACACATGATTCTTGCTTTTGAAGTGCAAAAAAAGCTTCCACAAGCTAGAAACACTTAGGATCTGGCAGGACTCACAGCCGTGAGCAGCACTGTATGTTTCGACCCATTCAGCTCGACTGTCCTTCAGACCCATGCAAGCGTTTGTCTCTTGCAGAACTCAAAGCAGTTCCAAATGCTTCTTGTTAGAGATTTGTGGACATACAAATGGGAAACACCATATAAACAGTGGAAAAACACATCATGTCAGGCTTTTGGATTTTCTCCTTCTTGGTCTTAATAAAAAAAAAAAAACTAGACATCTTTCATTTAAAAAAGCAACTAGACATCTTTCATTTCACGTGCACAGGGCTGGGGGTGTAGCTCAGTGGTAGAGTGCTTGCCTTGTATGCTCAAGGCCCCCTGTGCTGGAAAACACACACACACACACACACACACACACATACACACACACACACACGTATATACAATAGAAACTGGAGTATGACTTTTATCCTGAACATTACAGTTTGTATCAGGTACGCAGAAGACTGTAACTTGGTCTGTAAACTACCTCCAGATCATGGTTTGTTTTCTCATTCCTTAAAAACGTTTTGCTAAGTTCCAACACTGATATCGCGAGAAGATTGTAGTCTTTATTCCTTTATAAAGGTACTCTGTGCGGAGTATGATACACTGGTACAAAGTTTTACAATAATACAAGTAAAATGTATAAATTACAATGAAATAGAGGAAGCTGGTGGTTCGCTCTTGGGGTGGTTCCTTTAGCAGTCATATTGCTGTAAAGAAAATGAAATGTGCATTAGGTTGTGATCAGGATAAACAAATGATGAAATCTGTGTCCTTTACATTTGTGTTCAAAGCAAACATAATATACAGGGATCTCAACTCCAGGAGAGCTTTCGCCAACCACTCTTAGGGCTGAGACTATGCTCGAAATGTTTCCTAAACAAACCAGACCTGTTGTCTTCCCCGGTAATGGCTACAGAGAGGGCTCTGGAAGCTGTGGGATATCAGAGCAGCATTGGCTTTGGCATATTTGTATGGAGCTTTAATCTTAGGGATTTAAGAGAGAATACCACGGGCGTTTCCCATTGGTAATCCATGTGGGCTCCATGTGGGTAATCTTTCAAATTAAATGGCACCAAGAACAAATTCTCTTACACTGAAAGCCCATCCCTCTCAAAGTGTATTTTGTTTTAGTAACAAAGGTAACAGATCCCCCTGTAGTGTCTGGGAAGAACCTACTTCTACAAGTGACTCAGAGGAGAACCCAACGTGTTTGTCCCCAACTCAGGGGAAGGCCTGCCACACCTCCCATCTCCCCGCAGCAAAGCCGTCCACTGACTTCCTACGCCTGTCCCCCAGACTCACCAGGACTAAAGTCCAGTGAGGATTCACTGAGTTTAAACCCTGACTCGTATGAAAGTCACGGCTAAGCATGGGTTTGCAGTCAGGAGTCTCCGATGATGCTTCTCTGCCCCCCCAGCCACGGTGCCTGAGAACGACCCCATGCTGAGGTTTCCCACTTGTTTTCCTGGACATTTGACAGGATCCCAAAGAAAGGATTAATCCTGCTGTGCTCGCCTGGTAAGGAAAACTAGGTTTTTGTTTGATTGGTAGGCTGGTTTTTTTTTGTTTTTTGTTTTTTGTTTTTTAACTTCCCCTCAAACAGGATAGAAAGTTTCCATATATTGACAGAAATTTTTCATGGAAGTAGGTATGGTCTTTTGCTTTCCATTAGGTTTTTGTCTTATTTCAAAGTAAAGTTAAAAGACCTGGAACCAGAGGGGTAAATGGCTTGGAAAATGCAAATTAAATAACTGTTTCCCTAATCTTGTTATACAGAATAAGACATAAAACAAACCACCTCCCCAAACTAGACCAAGTCAGACTTCCATCAATTCAATAATACGTATCTTTTAGGAGGCTATAGAAACAAGAACTTTCCCTGCTGCAAACAAGTGCGTTTCTCTCCTAAATCTTATCTTTAGGAAACAGTGCTTCCTGGTTTTCTTCTACAGTGAAAGGCTTTTCATAGCTGCTATTCAAAGGCTACTGGTGACCCTTCGTGCTTACTGCTTTGGGCATTTTTGTGATTCTTGATTAGGAAGGAATTGTAGAAAATCCAACAGAACAGCAAGTGTGGCACACACCAAGGGTTTGATATAAAAGGACCCAAGGTTTGAGGTCTATTTCTCCCTGGCTACACGATCTTGGACGTGCTGCCTAAACTTTGAATCACAGTCCGTGTCTGATGCAACATGGTGGCTATCATCCATGTGTTCTTAGTTGGGAACGTGCAACCAAGCACAGAGAAGACATCTTAGACACCTGTGTCTCTGTCACTAGAACAGGGTTAGTGAAAGTGTCACCAGCTGTGGGAGATGCTGCAGCCCACAGTTGCCTCCTACTCTGAGGTGTCCCCTTCGCAGAACCTCCAAAAGGGAGTGGAGGTCCTGGGGTCAACTGCAGAAATGAACGTCAAGATGAGTCCGAGACTGAAACAGAGTTGGAGGGTTTATTAGGTAAAGGTAAGGGATAGTACACCTTCAGGGTGAAACACGGCTGGGGGGGGGGCGGGGGGAGAAGGGGAGGAGAGAGAGAGAGAGAGAGCGCCAGCCTAAGGACATAATAGTACACATCTGAGGCATGGAGAAGGCCTCTCGGAGAGAGAGACAGTCACCCTGAGCGTCTTCACAACAGATACATGTAGGACGCGGGGGCTTTTGAAGCTGCATTGCTCAGTGGCGTTCCAGCAGGTGCATAGTATAGATTTGTAGATAGGAAAAGGAAGATTGTTCAAAAGCCTAAACTGGGATAATCAAGGAAATTCTTGCTCTATCTAGTCATGAGAAAATTACCCAGGCCTGTTCGTTTTAATTATAGGCCATAATCTGGTTTAATGAGATTCTTAGAGAAGTGCAGGTTTCCATGTAGGCAGTTCTCAGTTGCTTTCCTTTTTTGTTGTGCTGAGAAATTTTTTGCTGACAAGACTCTGACCAGATCCTGGGGTAAAAAGCCCTCTCCTTCCCATGTCCCCGGAATTTTCCCTCTCTTTCTATCCTGCCTCAAAAGGGGCAATTGATTCAGCCCTAAACAGGGCACTGTGTCTACCAGCAACGTGTTCCTATGCACATGAAGCCAACTACAAGGAGCCAAGGCAACCCAAAGGCTGAGAGACTCGAGAAGCGTATGACTGAGGCCCAGACTGAACGCTACAGATGTCTTGCCCCCAAGGTGACAGGGGATAAATGCCGGAAGGTTGAGCCTGCTTGGTTTGCCTTTTTTCTGCTTGATGAAAAGAATGATGCATCATGGTAACTGACTGTTCCAGGGCCAGGCTACCACATCTTCACACGGGGTCTTACCTGCTGGCGCGAGCAGCAGTAGCCACATATGCCTCCGAGCACCCCATTTATCACCTGAATGAGGCACAGAATGAATTCAATTCCACCAAGAGCCAAGAGGAGAGAAAACAGAGTCACGTTCCACTCCACAACGTGCTTTGGCTCTTGGCACTGGGACCACGTGGAGGTGTCCATAAGGTAGCTGTAGACAGAAGGAGACATTTTTGACACACGGCCACACTTATGGGATATCTCACGGGCAATATCATATGCTGGATTCTCCAGTGCATGCCATTTAACAAAATGGAAAAATTCAGCACATATTTTGTTGCAATGATAAATACCAATTTAAAACTCACACTTTTAACTCCTAACCTAGTATTCTGTTGTTAGAAATCATCACCTTGTAATGATAGTTATATTATCAAAAATATATAAATTATTATAAACAAAAATTAAAATGTAGAGCTCTACTTATGCCATGTTTAAAGCTAAGTAAGATTCGTGTATATGTATGGATATGAACTAAAAGCAGATGTGGAAACAAAACCCTCACATGTGAAGATAGAAGAATTATGGGGAATAATTTTGCTCTGTTTTTCAATTTTATTTTGGTTGCCTAATTACTATCTGTGTGAAAGATAGGACTTTGTAACCAATATTGAGTGGAAATTTATTTAGAAAATATCTCTTCGTATGAGTTTTTTTGGAACTTAAAGATATTAATTTGGATCATTTCATTAAAACACCAATACTTTCCCTTGGAAAACTATTCAAATTCTGCCAAGCTTGGAGATTTAATTGTTAATTTTTTTCTTTCTTTTTGTGCTACTGGAGGTTGAACCCAGGCCTCACACATGCTTTGCAAGTGCTCTACCACTTAGAGAAGCCTCTAATCCAGTGACTCTGGAGGCCGGGGGATCACAAGTTCAAGGCCAGCAGCAGTCTGCACAATTTAACTAGACTCTGTCTCAAAATAAAAAATAAACAGGGGCCAGGGTTGCAGCTCAGTGCTAGAGCACTTGCTTAGCATGCACAAAGCCCTGGGTTTAACCCCACAGTACTGCAAAAAATAAAAAACAAAGAAATAAAAATAAGTTAATAAATAAATAAATAAGAAAAAGGAAAAGAAAGTAGTTGAATGATAGAAGTTGAAGTCCCTTTGTGAAATATCAGCAAATAATGCTAAAGTCATACGTATCTTATTATATTACTTAAGAGGTTTTCTAAATACCTGGATATTCCTCCTATCTGGAAAAAAAATCTACCTTGGATTACTTTCGTAGAATTTCAGCATTTGCAACATCATAGAGTATTTGGGTTCTTAATGAAATAGGATTCAATCGTGTGGGAAAATCAAGGATTAACTTAATTCCACAAAGAGGTCTGTTATAATTCTTTCCTTATCACTTCTTCCTGGCAGAGCAGAACAAAGGGGCTTGGAACTAGACACCTAACTTTGGAACAGTTCATTGAGCCAATCAGTGATTCAATTTGTTGATTTAAAACAAACACTAAAACAAAAGAATTCCATTTTTCTGGCCCTGTCTTTCTGCTTGCCAGTGAAACAAAAGTCTATATTTTCAGATCACAAAGTCAAAAGATTCTTTGCTCCTTTTGACTATTGGACCATTGACTAGTGGTTTGGGACTGTTAAGTTAGTCTTCCTGTTGAAATCCCTGACCAGGTCCAAATGAGGAATGCTCTAGAGGAGGCAGGTTTCTTGTAGAAGCTTGAGCAGATAATGGGAGGGGCATACAAATGGCTATTAAACCATTTAGCGAGCCTCCCACTTCTCCCTGCATTCCAGCGGCATCTGTCATGACTGTTTTTAGAAGAGTTTCAGGCAGTAGTTTTGTATGTTTGTGCATATGTGAATCATCATTTTCCACCAGTACATTAGGTTCTGAACAAAGATGAATCACAACTGGTGACAATTTTGAACACTGAAACTTCAAACTCCTGCGTCAGTTTTCCTTCATAAGCTACCGCTGTATTATGCTCATCATAAGGAGTAGATGGTATGAACAGCTAGCCATGGTGATCCTCGCAGTAGCAGCCTCTGCGCGAGCATTTCACGTATATTATCGCATTATTCCTCATGACAACTACCACTGGTTTTATTTTACAGATGCAGTAAATGGGATGCAGAGAGGTCAGTTCCTGTTCTCAGAGAGTGAGCGCAGAGGTGAGGGTGAACCCAGGTCTAATTCATTCCAAGTTCATGATCTTGTGGGAAAACAGTTCATATATATATATATATATATATATATATATATCTCCATATCCTCACCATCTTCTATATAATTCATAGGTACAGATACCCTTGATAATATAAGGGGAATTCAAATTCATTATTAATATTAATTTCACTCATTGACTGTCAAAATTGAACTTTTCAAAATTCAACTTTAAAAAACCTAATAAGGAAAAGGTAAGCTCAGAATCAATTCCTCTCAAAGAGGTGAGTCATTTGTTACCAGATAGATCAGATTCTATCAGCTCCTCTCTGTTCCTTCTCCATAATTGATAAAAAGAAAACACCAACATAGAAGAATGGGACTTCTTCAGTTATCCTGATGTTAAAATTGCGAACAAGATTTTCCATATTTAGTTCAATAATTTTTAGTAGCCATAGAGACACTTATTTTACCTCAGAAAATCGATGATAAATCCTGCTTCTGTTTCTGTGCTTGGTGAGCAAGCTTGACAAACGTGTGACATTTCTCATGTTCCCCCACCCCCGTACATTGTCTATCCCCCTGTTCTCTCCCTCCAATTTCTTGGTCTTTTCTTTGTTAGTGTCTTTGCTCTCAGTTGATAACTCACCTGCAGTCTGGTTCCCAAAGCCAGTCCTGATACCTAAAGTAATGGGATCAGTATAACAGCTAAAATAGCCCAATAATTTTAAATAAAGGCTTCATTGTATATATGTTATATGTATAGGCATGCATGCAGGTGGGGGTCTGATTTGTCCTAGTTTTGACTAAATTTGTATAGTTGCCATTCTAATTATATAAGGATACTACAATACTTTCTTATGAAAGACTAACAGGTGTTACATTTAACCAGCCAGTTCTGGAATAACATATGTGCTGTATGAGCACAAAGTCTACAGCAGACTGCCTGCATTCAGGTGTTGACTACCACTAGCTAGCAATGTAACTTTGGATAAGTTACATCATTTTTCTATGCCTCCCTTTTCTCATCTGTAAAACAGGAGTAATAATGGAAGTAACTTCATAGGTTATTTTATAACCAGATTATAATGAGGACAGAATCACCCAATTTATTCAAAAGCACTCAGCGCTTACCCAGGTCAGGAATTGTCCACCTGCCCTCGGCCACCTGTTTCCTAAACTGTGCCTGAGTTGGTGAAGAAACACTGGCTGGGTGGATGGTGAAGGGACCATTTGGTTGGATATTGGCTGCTGCTGTGCGTGTGTGTGGCTGGGATTTAGCTCAGTTGGTAGAGCGCCGCTCTGCAGTCTCTGAGGTCCCGAGTTCGATTCCCAGCACCACAAAAATGGGAGAAGGGCATGGCAATCCACTCCCAAGGCAATCCCAAAACAGCCATTGAAAACCCTATGAGGATCGATATGAGTCGGACACAACTCGACGGCACCTAACAACAACAACAACAACATGCGTGTGCGGTGCATAAGAATTGTTACCGGACGCAGACCAATCACTTACCGTCCCTCAGTGTCAGCAAAGGTGTAGTTCCAATGGCCCTGGGCATCCCTGCACAGTGGTCCCTCAGCCAAGCCCAGGGAGGCCACGACGATGCAGTAGCCAGAGCCTGCGAGCCCCAGGAGAGCAGCCAGCACAGAGGAAAGCATCTAGGGAAGGGGAGACGGGCCGGCCGTGAGCCGCAGAGCCGAGGCCAGCCCTCAGGAAGGAGCCGCCCGCCCCGCGCCAGAGGACCTACCGCACAGCTCTTGCCGCAGTTCTCGCGGCCACAGCAGCCGCAGCAGTCATCCTCCTCCAGCCCGATGAACACAAAGGCTGGCAGAAGAATCTGGGGGAGGCAAGCAGAGGAAGGGTCACGGTCATTCCCAGGTCCACATGGGGCAGGACAAGCGTCCTTGGGAAAAGTGTTTATTTCTGATGGTGCTGACTGGCTTCGATTAGGTTGGCCAAGAATCTCAAAGAACCAAACTCTAAACATGGCATTGCTTGTTTTCCTGGAATGTGTCAACGTGTTCTTTAGGGTGAGGGAACTGATAATGATAACCAAAACGTGCATATATTCCTCAAGAGTTCCTAACGTAGATCCGGTGAACTCTGTTTAGAATGGCGACAATCCTGTCTTTAAACCTGAGTTTTTTCTTTGTCAAACGTGGAAGATACACATGAAGCTTTAGTAGAATAACCAAAATATTTTTGCAAGTGGAAGAGGTGAAAGGTATCTGTAAAAATATGATCTGCTTCTTTGAAAAACACCGGTTTAGATCAACAAGAATGCTCTTTTAAAAAGGCAAGCGTGAAATGCTTGAAGCTCAAGGGCAAAAGAAACTTAAGCAAGTGTAAAGTTATGTTAAATGTTAGGACTGTGTTAATTTATATTATATTGTTAACTCAATAGTGATGTTCAAATTCAAAGCAGATTTGCCATGCCATAATTAATATATGAGGTTTAAATGTTTTCATGTCTTGTAGCTGACCAAGAAAATAAATTCTGTATGGCATTAACCAAGCCATACAATTTCTCTTAAGTTTCTTAAACCCAGCATTTTAAAGTAGCAAACTCAAGTTTGTCCACATTCTTTCCGTGCTGAGGTCGGAGCTAATACTTTCCTGTTGGGGGGCAAATTCCTTTCACTTCAGCTAAAAACAAATCTCGGAAAAAACAACACATTCCACTATTAGCCTCAGACCTGGATCTACCGCCAACCAAGGGATATTTTCCAGACACTGCAACCCAGGAGAAAGTCCCTAGCTCTTTGTAAATAGTCATGCGCCCAACTCCCTATGTTTTCCTTGTCGCAGAGAACAACCAGCGGAGAATTTGGATATAGCATTGTTGAGTTAGCGGTGGCCCACGCCTGTCATCCCAGCGGCTGGGGAGGCAGAGGCAGGAGGATCGCAAGTTTGAGACCAGAGGCAGTCTGCGTAATTAAGCGAGACCCTGTCTCAAAAAGTAAAAAAATGGGCTGGGAGTGCAGCTCAGTGGTCCAGCACTTGCAAAGCATGCAAGGACGAGGCCCTGGGTTCAACTCCCAGCACCACAAAAAATAAATAAATAAATAAAAATTTTTAAAAAATGGTTGAGTTAGAAGCCGCAGGCCTCTGCCGGCTCCGCAGAGGAAGTGTTAAGTGACTACCCACCCAGTCCTAGAAACCCAATAGCCCCTCAAATCCGAGTACCTCTTTTTGAGCTTTGTCAAGTCAGAGAGCTCAGCAAGAAGATTGTTCCCTCTTAGTCCAAAGATTTTGCAAAGCATCTAACAAGATGAGCTAAAGTTTAGCAAAATGTTTGTATGATTGCTTTCAAAAGAATGAACCAACCAACCAAACAAACAAAATTGGTGGCTCTGGACAAGGCGTTGCAGAAAACTTTCCAGGAGCGCCCCTGGTTAAGGGAGAGAAACGCTAGCCAACGCTAGCCGTCAGCGCGCCGAAGGACTCACCAGCAGCCCCCCTCCTCCGATGCCCGAGAAGAACCACACGAAGCGGCTGAGGTGGTTTTCCGAGGCGTACTTGGCCTCCCCGTTGGGGAAGTAGAGCAAGACGTTGGCCACGATGCACAGCAGGGCGAGCCACAGCAGGCAGTGCCCGAGGGCGCGGGCGCAGGGGCCGGAGCGCATGGCGGCTGCGCTGTCCGCCTCCTGCCTTGGACTCCGGGAGGAATGGGGCGGTCGCGGCCCCTGCCCGCCGCCTCTTAAGTACCCAGCTCTCGGCCAGCGGGCGGGTGAGGCGCTCTGCGCTCATTGGCCCCGCTGGGTGGAGGGAGGGGGTGCCCCGCCCTCCAAATGCAGACCTGGGGCAGCGAAACCGGGGCAGGACGTGAGAACCAGCGCAATCGCAGGCGGCAGGGAACGTGATTAATTCCCACAGGGCGGCCACTGTGCGATTCCTTCGCTGGATGGAGTCGGCGGGGTGTCCAGCAACTTTTCCGGCCACTGCCCAGCGTCCCCGGGGGACCCCTTGGTTGAGGCTTTGCAGGACGGCCGCTGGGAGCCCGCGCTTGCAGCTGTCTGCACAGCTTCCAGGCGCCTCTGTCTGGGCACTGATTAATTCGTGGCCTAGGGCAAGTTTCCTGGGCTCTGAGCCCTCTTCCCGGTCTGTTACAGACAAGGTGTCCAAGCCGGCACCTCTGGATCTGAGAGGCTGCTGGGAAATCACAGAGCAGCTTCCTTGCCTCTGCCTGCCGCAAGCTCTGCAGCAAGGGTGCGCGGGCCAGCGTCCCTGGGCTTCTACTTCACAGAGAGGCCTGCACCGCACCCGAGGGGCCTCAGTCCACACAACGGCTCAGGCGGATTTCTTCCCGAGTATTGTTGGCCAGCAAAGCCGTGCCAGGAATGGCCCAGGAAGCCCCATAGCATGCAGCAAGGGCAAAGGAAGGAGAAAGAAGAGGAGGAGGAGGAGGAGGAGGAAGAAAGGAAGGAAGAAAAGCAAAAGGCAGAAGAAAGGGACTCGGCTGGCCAAGTAGGGAAACAAGAGGGAAAGAATCTGCAGTGACCAAAGCAGCCAGAACGCATGGGTCCCGGCACAGAGGTGGACGCGGACCTTCCCGAGGAGGACCTGAGATGAGCGGTCACAGGATCGCCACGTGCAGACAGGGTGTAAGGAGAACATTCTAGCATGGCTGCCTTGCAGGAGGAGTGGGTCACTAAATAAACTTAACCCTTGAATAGCATGAGGTCACACCCAGCTAGATTAGGGGAGGGCCAGGGTGGGCACAACGGAGGAGCCTCATCGCCAGGACAGGGTAGGAAGTACTTTGGAGGAGATGGAGACGCCAAGGGAGGGGGTCCTTCGTTCAGAAGAGGCAGCTGGGCGTGGCTGACGATGCCAGAGACTCAGGCTGAGGCCAGAGTGTGAAGGACCTGTGCCCACAGTGCAGGGCAGGAGAGGCACCGAATCCAAGGAGTCCAGCCTGGGCTGGTGGCCTGGGAGGAGGTCCTCACAGGAAGTGTGGACTGCACACACCAGCCGGGGCGAGGTCAGAGTCGCGAACAGCCAGAGGAAATAAGTCATGAGACCAAGGGCAGGCAAGGAAGCATGGAGCCCCCAGGTGCAGGCAGGCGGGGCCTCCTACCTGCCTTGCCCCTGTAGAGGTGGGGAGAGAAGAAAGAAGGGGATTTAGGCACTTGGGGGCAAAGTCCTTGAAGGACCACGTTTCCCTGTCTTGGCCCCCAAATGGCTGATAGAGCGGAGGATGAGCATGAAGATGGCCCATCAAAGGACTCGCCATTCCCCCAAAATGCCACCCCAGGTCCTGTGGGCTCTCTATAGCTGGCAGGGCAGAGATGAGGGAGAGAGGGGCTTGGGAAGAGAGAGTCTAGACTGAGACACCATCTGGCTTTGTGGACTCTGAGAAGTCACCTACTTTCCAGGACTGCTTTCAGGTCCCTAAGGGCCCCCCACATATCTGCCAGTTTGTTGTGCAGTGGGGACTTGCACGTTGCTTGATGCTGAGAGCTATGGCACCAGTATCTCAGATACCAGCAGGGCCACCCATGGTGGACAGGTTTCAGCTGAGCTTCCAGACTGAGACAGACTAGGGAGAAGGACCCAGCAGCCCACTCCCAAAACAATTTGTTGTTGTTTTTGTTGTTGTTGTTGTTGTTGTTGTTGTTGTTGTTGTTGTTGTTAGGTGCTGTTGAGTCAGGTCTGACCCATAGTGATCCTATGTTCAACAGAACAAAACACTCCCTGACACTGTGCCATGCCCGGCACTATGTCAGTGCTTCTTTGCTGTTCATAGAGTTTTCAAAGGTTGATTATTTTGGGATTGTTTCAGAAGCGGGTTGCCAGGTCCTTCTGTTTTTATGGTGCTGGGGATCAAACCCAGGGCCTCAGAGTACGCAGGGCAGCACTCTACCAATTGAGCTAAATTCCAGCCCAGCCCCCCACCCCCCAAAAAAATTGTTGTTATTGTTGTTAGGTATTCATAGGGTTTTCAATGGTTAATTGTTTTGGGCATTTGGTCCTCAGCCCCGCAAACAATTAGCCACTGAAAACCAAGAATAGCAGAGAAGCGCTGTCAAATATAGTGCTGGAAAATGAGCCTCCAGGCTGGAAGGCATCCAAGAAACTACTGGGGATGAGTTACCTCCTCAACGTAGTTGTTGTTGGGTGCTGTTGAGTCATGTCCGACTCATAGCGAGTCTCATAGGGTTTTCAATGGCTGACTATTTCGGGATTGCCTTGGGAGTGGATTGCCACATCGTTCCCCCATTTTTGCAGTGCTGGGAATCGAACTCAGGACCTCAGAGACTGCAGAGTGGCGCTCTACCAACTGAGCTAAATCCCAGCCCACCCTCAAAGTAGAGACAACCTTAATGATGGAAATGGAGTGAAGCCCTGGGACCTTCTTTTGCTGAAGTGGCACGACTCAAAATGAGAAGAAACACAGTGGCTTCGACAATAGATCTTGTGCATGGCACAGTGTCAGGGAATGTTTCATTCTGCTGTACATAAAGTCGCTATGAGTCAGACCCAACTTGATGTCATCTAACAACATTAAGACAAAGGTAGACTAGATAGGGGCATCTAACCACTGGTTAAGGGGTTCCTAAGTTTTTGAGAAGGCTGGGATTTAGTTCAGTTGGTAGAGCACTGCACTGCAGTCTCTGAGGTCCCCATTTTGATTCCCAGCACCGCAAAAATGGGAGAAGGACGTGGCAACCCACTCCCAAGGCAATCCCGAAACAGCCATTGAAAACCCTATGAGGGTCGCTATGAGTCAGATACAACTCGACGGCACCTAACAACAACACAAGTTTTTGAGACTCTTGCAGTAGTATTAACCATCTCCACAGAGAAAAGCACATGTGTGTAAATGAACACTCTTTTCTTTCCGCTCCTGGGACTTCACAGACGCCCCAGCGCTCATTAGTGATCCTCGTCACGTTTCCCTGTCCGGGGACCCCTTGAACCACACGAGTGGCGCTCATTAGTGATCCTCGTCACGTTTCCCTGTCCGGGGACCCCTTGAACCACACGAGTGGCTTGGGTTCCACTCTCAACACAACCAATAGGAACGTCTAGGTGGGGCCCAGCAGTGAGGATTTTACACCCTGAATGAGTCATCTGTTGTCCCCAGTTTGGGAATCACAGCCCCAGGTAAGTGTCACTGTGTCAGATGCTCTTTGAGGCCACGGTGGCACCCGAGCTCCAGGTGTACTCGCTGGGAACATAAACAAGGCAGGGGGGCCGCAGTGCAGCGCTAAGGTTAAGGTAAGATGCTTTCAGACTTGAGCCGACAAAATTCTCTCGTCAGAAGGACTCCCCTCCCCCTGTCCACCCTCCTGCCCTTCTCTCCAGTGCCCGTTGCCTCTACCCCTCAAATGGTCACCAATCCTGACCGTCAGGGTCTTTTCTGGTCTAGGATCCCAGTTGAAGACTAAGTGGACTCTTCTGGGCGCTTTCTTGATTACTTGCCTGTAGTCCCACCCCAGCCTTGCCCAGGAGATGATCCTGGCCTTTCTCCCGCCATGAGCCCCATTTCCTGCGCCCTAGTGCCATCTCGCAGGCCCTTTCTGGCTCCAGCTCACTCCCTGACCCCTGTCCCTGGCCAGCTCCACCTCCACCTGCCTGTCTTCCCTCCTGTTCTGAGCAGAGTCTTCCGAGAGCGCCACTCTACTGGATCCTGCTTGCATACAAGTGGAGCATCCATAATCCAAAAACCTGAAATCCAGAACGCTCCCAAGTCCAGAGCTTTCTGAGCACTGGTGTGACACCACAAGTGGAAATTCCACATCTGGCCTCATGTGACAGGTCACCGTCAAAACACAGGTACACTGAAAATACTTATTGTGCACAAAATTAGCTTTATGCTATGTACAAGGCATATATGAAAAAAAAAAAAACAGATTAAATTTCAGGTTTAGACTTGGGTCTTATCCCCAGGCACTTACAAGCTACCTTTGCTAAAAAGCCTTGGCTCCTGCCTTGGACCCTAAGTGCCCTGTTTCGGACTTCCCAGAGGCATCTGAAGGCCCCCGTTCTTGTCCTAAACCTGCAGCCACCTTGATTCCAGGAACACTGGCGGATAAACATCTGGTTTTGACGGAGAACTGAAACTACCCCTTCGGTGGTGACAGCCGTAACAACTTCCTGGGAGCACCCTGGAGAACCAGAGCTAAAGATCAACCACACCCCACCCTGCCAGGACTGCTTCGTCAGGCAGACCTCTCGCCCATGCCCCCAATTCTTCCTCTATTTAAACCTAAAGCTCGTGTTGGTTCCCCAAAGGCTGAGCTGGGTCCTGAGACTCCTTTGTCTGTTCCTCTCCCCAGTGTACAGATTGATTAAACCTCCTTTCTCTGCTTTTCGCCTTTTTTTCTCTTTAATTGGCATGTGGGGTGTGGGTGGGCTGAGCCTATTCTCAGAGCCAGGGTTTTGCCCTAAATTCCAGCAACAATATCTCATTATATCCGTGCACATATTCCCAAATCTGAAACAAACAAGCAAACAAACAAACAACCTAAAACCTGAAGCGCGTCTGGTCCCGAGTGTTAGGTAGGAAGTCAGACATTAGCAAGCCAGGCAGGGAAGGGGGATAAGAGGCTTTAAAACATGGTTCCTGGGTCCAGCCATGACTGGGACAGAACGTCCCGGGACATCAGAAGGGCAATCTTTGGATAACATCTAGTCATTGTTCTAATGGGCCCCGTGCCCTGAGCTTAATGACTGCCTGAGTCCTCGGAGAATGAACAAAGGCATACCATTCTAAGATATCTACCAGGGGACCATTCTTTTAAAATTGACCAAACAAGTCTATGAATCCACTTTATAAAACAAAGACCCCAGGCTCCATAACTCCTAAGCCACATAAGATGACCGTAAGACAGAAGGCTTCCCCTCACCTGCCTGGGAAGGGCAGAGCTCATTTCACACCCAGGGCTTACATCACACTGGGCAGACTCCTACTTTATTCTGGTTTCAGTAAAACTCAAGGGGGAACCAAGATCGCACCCTGCTCTATGACCTCCTGGGACGCCCACCTTGCCTATCTGTCCAAGGTGTTCTTCTTTCTAGTAAGAGCTTGCTTAACTTTCCTGTGGTCCCTCTGTCTTTCCCTTTGCCTGGGGAACCATCCTGGTTTTAGGTCATTTCACCCAAAGAACCGAGATTTCTCCAGGTTTCTCCTGGTGTCTCAGTTTTCCAGTCACACCCAGGTTCGGGTGCTTTGAGGCTCTGCTGCTAGGTCCCCAGACCCGAACCCCAGAAACAGCAAACATTTTGGATAAGGGACTCCCAACCTGGGTGACTTTATGAAGACTACCTAGTGATGCTCTGCCCCCTGTTACTCTCCATTCCCTCACCTTATTATCATCATAGACTGCCATCCCCTGAGACCATCGGGCCTCCTCGGATTTTCTTTCCCACTGCCTGTCTCCCTTCCTCTCCCTCCGACCCTAGGTACCATCTGCTCCAACCCCCCCCCCCATTGTTTCTCCAATGCCTGGAACAATGCCTGGCACATAACAGGTGCTCAGTAAATACTGGTAAATATTTGAATAAATCAATAAGTGCATTGAAGTTCTTTTAAGCTTCTTCTTATAAGGATGGTGCTCCGTGAGCCGGGAGTGGTGGCGCACGCCTGTAATCCCAGTGGCTAGGGAGGCAGAGGCAGGAGGATCGCAAGTTCGAGACCAGAGGAAGTCTGCATAACTTAGCAAGACCCTGTCTCAGAAAGTAAGGAAAAAAATAAAAGGGCCGGGGGTGCAGCTCAGTGGTCCAGCACTTGCAAAGCATGCAGGTGCGAGGCCCTGGGTTCAACCCCCAGTACCACCAAAAAAAAAAAAAAAAAGGATGGTGCTCCAGACCCTCCCCCTGGATTCCACCGACCTCTCTGTGAGCTTAGACCCTCATCACAAAGCCCTCCTAGCTGCTCACACCAGTGTGCCCAGGCCCTGCCACTGCTTGGCCACTTCCTCTAGTACAAATCGTTAGCCCTCTGTGTTTTAGTTTCTACCATCCACCAACATTTATGGAGTTCCTCCTACTTCTTCTAAGTGCTGGGAATATAGCAGCAGACAAAACAAAGTCTCTGCCCTTAAGGAGTGTCCATTCTGTCAGAAGGAGGGAGACAGTTTTACCAAAGTAAAATACAGTGTCTCCGATGGGGATAAGGGTGGAAAGGGGACTAGGTGGAGGAGGGAGGAGACCTTGCGGAGAGGGCCTCTTGGAGGCGGCGTAATGAGAGAATCTACCTCGGAGGCTGTGACATGCAGAAGTGAGTCAACGTGTGTAAAGCTCGGAAGCTCTGCCGTTTAGCAATCACTTGATGGAAGTTACTCATTACTACTCACTGCTTTTATTCGCCTGCTCTCTCAGGCAGGATGTTTTTATACTCATGACGCATTTTATTTACTTTTCTGAGATTCCGTCACTCCAGTATGTGTTGGATCCCTTTATTATGTTTCCTGACAAGTGTTTAAATACCAGCGTCTCAGCAGGCATAGAAAAGCTCACGTCTACTTCCCTCATCCCCTCTGGAATCCCCCTCCCTCCATGGCCACCGTGGGAAGGGCTGGTGTTTACCGCACTAGAGAAGGGTTTCTCGCCTGCGTCTTTTGGGTACACCGTCCCACTGTTGCTCTTGTCCGTGTCTACCCTTCCACTCCCCTCTCCCTGGCTGAGCTCATTACTTCTTCCATGACGCTTTCCGTCACAGCCCTGCTCACCCACCCTCAGGCCTGCTCAGGACGCCCACTTACCCTTGACACAGCACCGCCAACACTGGGACGCTCCTCAGTCCATGACGCGTGAATGTGTGCCCTCCTCGGCTCCCCAACCCCATCCATGTCCCAGAGAGTGGACACCGTCTCTTTTCCTCACGACAGTACAGCAGCTCAGTGAGAGCTCACTGGCCCTCAAATATTTCCTGAGTTTTCTTCAAAGGAATACGGAGGTTGAGTACTTTCAGTTCTCAGATCATTTGCTTTTAAGCAGAGTCACAATACCTCATGAAAAGTTGTTGTTGCCATTGTTAGGTGCCATCGAATTGGGTGCAACTCCTAGCGACCCTACGTACAACAGATGAAACTCTCTTCGACACGATGCCACACGCGGTATGATGTCAGTGCTTCTCTGCTATTTATGGAGTTTTCAATGGCTGCTTGGTTTGGGAGTGGATTGCCATGTCCAGATTCTCCTCATGAAAAGTTAGGCAAACTGCTATTATTATACTTAAATTTGAAAAGTTTCTCTTTTATCCACCATTCACATAAGCAGGTGGTATAGCCTTCTAATAGTTATCTTCACTATCTATTTGGGGTACATGGTGTGTTTTCAAGAATAATTCTAGAGAAACTCCTTTTGATTGGACCAAGTGCCACAGTGGCCTAGGTTTTCATGTAGAAAGAAGCCACAATAGTGAGTAGGCTTCAGGGACCACAGCGGATGTCTTAGAGTTAAACCTACAGCTGTAGAGAACTTTTCCCAAGATCTTTTAGCTCCTTGGGAGGGAAGCTGGGTTACCTTTAAGAATTAACATCAAAGCCTGGGCATGGTGGTGCACGCCTGTTATCCTAGAGACTCGGGAGGCGGAGGCAGGAGGATCCCAAGTTTGAGGCCAGAAAGAGACTGTGCCAATTAACAAGACCCTGACTCAAAAGAAAAGAGAAAAAGGGGCGGGGAGTGCAGTCCAGGGGTAAAGCGTTTGCAAAGGTTGTGCAAGGCCATGAGTTCAGCCTCTAAATACTGCAAAACAAGACATCCAAACTCAGATCTCCTGCCTCCGAGCTGCTTTCTTCTACTTGTATTTCTCTTCCTGGTTGAGAAGGCCCTAGTTTCTTACTCATTCAAACATAACAAATGTTACGGCTCCTGTGGAGTAGCCGTGCTCAGTAGAGCGTTTGGATTATGAGTAACAGCAGCCAGCACAGCTACCTTAACCAAAGGGGCGTTAATTAATTATGAATTCCAAAAAGGGGCACGCAGACCAGCTGCCGAGACCCAGGGACAACTCTGTAGGAAACCCAAAAGGCCCCACTCATTCTCCCACTTGATTTTTTTTTTTTTTTGGTGGTACTGGGGGTTGAACCCAGGGCCTCGCGCTTGCATGTTCTGCAAGTGCTGGACCACTGAGCTGCACCCCCAGCCCATTTTTTACTTTTTGATTCAGGGTCTCGCTAAGTTACGCAGACTGCCTCTGGTCTCAAACTTGCAATCCTCCCGCCTCCGCCTCCCGAGCCGCTGGGATTACAGGCGTGCGCCGCTGTGCCCGGTTCTCCCACTAGAATTTTTGAAGTTTCCTTTCCAAATGCTTTATTCTTCCTAATGCAGACTCCATCTCTCTGCTTCTTGGTCCACACGAGGGTTATGGCTACTGATTCTTCTCAGTTCTACAGGCTCCGGCCACGCCCAGCCCAGCAAGTTGCAGGGCCCCCCCTGGGGGAGCTGCACAGACATGACTTGGGAACCGGCTCTCTAACCCCCTAAGACGAGTCCTTGTTCTTGGGAACAGGTGATCTTGGGACCAGGCAAAGAAGCTGGTGGCGGTTCTTTTTTTGAAGCTACAATCAGGGCAACCCTCGTCAAGGGAGGCAGAGGGGAGAAGCAGTGCAAAGCCCCCTGACACACAGCTCCTGGATTTCCCCTCACTTTAGGCTGCAGCTCAATTTATTCTTCAGTTAAAAATAAGCTTCTTGATGTAAGATGAAATCAGAGTTAATCTTCACCATCAACTTCTTATTCCTTGATTTCCTTTTTTTTTTTTTTTTTTTTTTTTGTGGGTGAGGATTGAATCCAGGGCCTCATGCATGCCTTACAAATGCTGTACCACTGAGCTGTACCCTCAGCCCATCTTTAATTCTTTTTATGGAGACAGGGTCTCACTAAGGCACACAGGCTGCCTGTGGCCTTGCTCCTGTGATCCTCCTGCCTCTACCTCCAAGTAGCTAGGATTACAGGTGTGAGCCACCACGCCCAGCCCTGTGTTATACTCTCAGGTGAGCATCTCGTAGCGGCCATCCAGCCCACTAAACCAGGGGATCTTCCAGACTCAATTGCCATTCTCAGGCAATATACTTCCTGGGTTGCCTGCTGCACAGTTGGAAGCTCAGGAGGTGAATGTGAGTCTGCCTTCCAAGGGGCACTGATGGCCTGATTCCCTGCTGGAGGGGGGAGCTGAAGGTTTCCAGAGCATTCCTGGACAACCAGGGCACAGATTCTTTAGGAGAAAGACGTTTGTTTTCCGATTTGAGTATCATTTCCTCGGATTTTATAATAGCTAGCTCCTGGCAGGTGAGATGTGGAGACCTTTAAAGATCCTCTGATTTCCCACAGAGAATGGCCTACAGCTTCCTAGAACCACACAGGCTGATCCAGTCCAAGGGAAACAGAAGCTCTGAGAATGGGGCTAGGAACCTACATTTTAAGCACCGTCGCTACTGATTGCAATGCACAGTCAGGTTGAATTCCGCTGATGTAGATGGTCCATCTTTCTAGCTTTATAAATGAGGCTACTAAAGTTCAGGGGAGTTGGGGTTTAACTCAGTTGGTAGAGACCCACTCTGAGCTCTCCGAGGCCATGGATTTGATCCCCAGCACCACAAAAGCAGGAGCAGGGCCTGGCAGCCCACTCCCGAAGCAATCCTGAAACAATCATCCATTGAAAACCCTATGAATAGCAGAAAAGCACTGACATAGTGCCACGCATGGCATAGTATCAGGGAGTGTTTTGTTCTGTTGTACACAGGGTTGCCATGAGTTGGACCCAACTTGAGGGCATCTAACAACAACAACAACAAGGTCCAGAAAGGTGCATTTTGGCTAAAAAGAAAAGCCAAAATTTAATGTTAAGCAGAAAACAAACCCTAAAGCACTTAAACTGATTAATTTTTCTGTCTATGCATTTTGAATCTAGTGGACCTAAAGGTTCTCTTGTGAGATGAGAAGTTATGGTTGTTGTTAGGTGCTGTTGAGTCAGGTCTGATTCATAGCAACCCTATGTACAACAGAACAAAACACAACCCAACACCGTGCTAGGCACATGATCTTTCTTTATGTTTAAGCCCATTGTTGCAGACACTATAGCAATCCTTCTAGTTGAGGGTCTTCCTTTTTTTCATTGACATGCCACTCTCCCAAACATGATGTCTTTCTCCAGGGATTGGTCCCTCCTGACAACATGTTCCAAGTACATCAGACGCAGTCTGGCCATCCTTGCTTCCAGGGAGCACTCTGGTTGCCCTTCCTCTCGAACAAATCTGTTAGTTTTTTGGTAGTCTATAGGATATATTCAATATTTATCTCCAGCATCATAATTGAGAGACACCAATTCTTCTTCCGTCTCTCTTATTCAACATCCGGCTTCCACAACCATGTGTGACTGAAAATACCATGCATGAGTCAGGCGCACCTTCATCTTCAATGTGACTTCTTTACTTTCCACACTTCAAACAGCTCTTTTGCAACAGCTTTTCCCAACGCGATGTGTCTTTTGTTTTCTTGACTGATGCTTCTGTGGATGTTGATTGTGGAACCAAGTAAAAGAAAATCTTGGACAAGCTGAACCTTTTCTCCATTTATCCTGAAGTTGCTTAAACGCATCCTGTGGACTCAGAGTTCCTCTTGTGAGACGGGCAGGGGGGCCCGGAAACTCCCAACACTCTCTCCATCATGTCAGAGGCCAGGTGCTCCCGAGAGAAGTGGGCGCAGCTCTCCCCGCTGGCTATCTTTCCCACGCCCCAGCTGCCCGTGGGAAGGATGACAACTGTGTGGGACTCCTGGGTAACATTTGTCCCATTTCTGTGCATTCAGAGCAAAGGGGAGAGGAGCAGAGAAGGAACAGCAGTGCACAGACCAGACACGCGCCCGCGCCTCCCAGGTCGGTAGCCGAGCTTTACAGCCCCGCCCCCCCCCCCCCCCCCCCGTGCGGGAGGAAACTGAGGCTCCTGGGGGCCGAGGGTGCAGGCTGAGGTCGCCATCCTGGCAAGCAGCACCGTCTGGAATCTTCTTCCTCAGCTCTCTCACACTGAGGCTCTTTCCTGAATGACTGGTTCATTTTTACTACTTTGCAGTGATAAAAAGTAGATTTGGCCATATTTGGGGACTTTTTATCTGACATTTCTGAATCACATAATTCTGAGACATTAGTCACCTGGGTCCTACTTTAGTTAGAGAAATGAGTTAAAGGTTTTCCTAACATCTTTCAAATAAAATGTTCTCCCAACATGGGTTGGATGGTCTGACCCTGCGGGACAGAGGAGGAGCAAAGTGATGAGGGCTGGTGTTCAAGCTTGGCTGCAGCAAAACAGAACTGGTAACAAAAAAGAGGTGGCCTGGCTAGAACAGAGAGAGAATCTCCTCAGTCTACCAGAAGAAAGAACTAACAACGCCTCAGCCTGGTAGGGGAGCTCACCCTGAAATCCCAGCACTTGCGAGGCTGAAGTAGGAAGATCAAGAGTTCAAAGCCAGCCTGGGCTATTTAGCAATCGCCTATCTCAAAACCAAAAGAAAGAAGAAGAAAGAAGAAGAAAGAAGAAGAAGAAAGAAAGAAAGAAAGAAAGAGAGGGAGGGAGGGAGGGAGGGAAAGAAGAAAGAAAGTAAGGCAACAGAAAGAAAGAAAGAAAGAGAAGGAAAGATGAAAGAAAGAAAAAGGGGGGAAAAGAAAAAGAAAAAGTAAGAAAGAGAAACCTTTTTTCATTTCCTTCACCCTAGTCTAACCTGTTTGGCCTGCAGCCATAGCACTGTGGCATCCAATCCCGTCAGATCTCGGAAGCTAAGCAGGGTCGGGCCTGGTTAGTACTTGGATGGGAGACCGCCTGGGAACACCAGGTGCTGCAGGCTTGGGAGACAGACCCAGCAACCCCCTCCCAAAAATCAATCAGCCATTGAAAACCCTATGAGCTGCAGAGAAGCACTGACAATAGTGTTTCGCCTGTAGTACATAGGGTCGCTGTGAGTCAGACACCAACTCAATGGCACCTAACAACAACAAGAAGTCTAACTTGTGAAAGGTCCTCTGTCCTTTTGATCTTATATAAAAGTTCGCTTGATTTTATGGAAAGGTTGGGGGCAGGTCTCTCCTTCTCCTTTCATGCCTGGTAAAGTTCAGCTCCGTGGGGCTTCCATCAGTTGGGAGCTGAGGCTGCCCAGGGCTGAGAGGTGAAGACGGCTGGTTCACACCGGATTTTTAGGCAACGCTTTCCAGGGATTCCTGGCGACAGAAGAGCTTTTTTAGGAGGTTGGGTTCTGGATTAAGAGCTTCCTGATGTGCGTTTGATTTGTTTAGCTGCTTCTATGACTTCAGTACTCTCAGAGACTCAGAGGGCAGCATAAACCCGAGGCAGCGTGAGTATTCTCCAAGGAATCTTTCCCAGCGGTGAGTTAATACTCTGTTTAGAACTCATGGCCCTGCCCCTCGGCCAAACTGGTTTTACAGCTGTGGAACTCCAGTGTGGCAAATTTCCCACTGATACTGAATCAGCGGAAAACTCAAGTTACCTCCGATTTTGCGCTAGGGAATTTTATCAAGCACAGCCTTACAGCAGTGGAGAATGGAGCGTGTGTGTGTGTGTGTGTGTGTGTGTGTGTGTGTGTGTGTGTGTGTGTGTTAGAGACAAATAGACACCAGAGACCCATGACGGATGAGATCCACTGCAGGCCCAGGCGGACCGTTCACCTTTGCTCCCAGCTCCCTGTTCCCAGTCTCTGCCTGGCACGGATGTGGGATTGCGGGATTAGAGCAGGCATGACCCTCGCACCTCGTGTAAACACCACGCCTCAGATTTCCTCCCAGAAAGGGAGTCGGGATTCCAGCCAGCTGAATCACCTAGTGACAACTCCCTTCATTGTGTGAGGTTACAAAAGCACAGCCGCTTACTATGGAAACCTGGGTGGGAAACCCATTCCCCTTTCGGTGAAACCGTTAGTCAGGCCTGTTTCAAATGACTGAACTTAGATTCCACAGAGCCGTAACCGTCTCAGCGCTGCCTTCGTGGTGATTTGGAAGTTGCTTTTCCAGACTGGAAAGGTTAGGAACACGTGGGCGAGGACCGCGAGGGGCTGAAATGCCAATCAGCAACATAGAAAATAACCTGGAAGGAGTGCAGGGCGTTCATCTCCCGCTCCAGAGGAATCAAATACGCTGCTCGGGGGAGAAGGACAGCTGTGCTTCAGAGGAGTCAGACCAGGAATATTCTTCAGGCAAGCGCAGGGTGGGGCATCTCATGCCTGGCTCCACCTTCCAGACAGAGGACCCTCGGGTCTCCTCTCCCTCCGAGGGTCCATGGCTCCAGAGTCTCCTACAGCTCTTTCTCCTCGTTTCCTGCTCGCCTCTCAGTAGTCCTGGCATCTGCTGGGTTTCTTGATGCTTTCAGGAATCAGAGGCAAAGAGTCACAGCTAGGTGACATCAGGCTCGCGTGTGCTCCTCTCTGACGTCGTTTTTTTCCTCAGTGAGGACAGAAGAACATAAACAAGTGAAAAGCACTTTTCTCTTTTGTCATGGCCTCCATGACATTCTGCAGGACTGTCTCCCAACTTCCTACAACACATTATAGACAATTAAAAAATGATCATGGGAAATTACTAAAAGGAAGATATTCTCACAGGAGAATGCAGATCTCTCACAAATTTACCTTTTGTTTGTTTGTTTTGTTTTGTTTTGTTTTGTGGGACTGGGGGTTGAACCCAGGGCCTCGTGCTTGCATGCTTTGCAAGTGCTGGACCACTGAGCTGCACCCTTAGCCCATTTTTTACTTTTTGAGACAGGGTCTCACTAAGTTACGCAGACTGCCTCTGGTCGCGAACTTGCGATCCTCCTGTCTCCATCTCCCGAGGACTTTTTGTTTATTTTTTTAGAAGGCTGCTAAGAGGTTTTTCCTTTCCTGTCCTTCTGTCAGAGGTTCTGATGAACATGAGGGTCATGCATTCAACAAATATCTACCGAGAAATTGTCGTGTGCCAGACATGAGACCAAGAACTTCACATTTATTTTGTACCATCAGGGCTTCAAACCTGAGGAAAACTGGGTTCCAGTTCAGGTGTGGGGTCAATATGTTAAAATTTAGAGGGTTCAGATTCGGGTTTAAATTTTTAATACTATGTCTAGATTTTTAATCCTCTGTTGTCGGGGTTTTATCCCACTTTTAAATAGCTTGTTTTTGCTCCCGTTGTTGTTGTTGTTGTTGTTGTTGTTGTAAGGTGCTGTTGAGTTGGATTCAACTCATTGTGACTCTATGTACAACAGAATGAAACACTCCCTGACACTGTGCCATGCCCAGCTCTGTCAGTGCTTCGCTGCTGTTCATAGGGTTTTCGATGGCAGATTGTTTCGGGATTGTTTTGACAGTGGGGTGCCAAGTCCTTCTCTCATTTTTGAGGTACTGGGAAATGAACCCCAGTCTCAAGAGTGTGCAGAGCAGCACCTACCAGCTGAGCTAAACCCCAGACACCACCGCCATCACCACCACCACAATCACCACCACCACCAACGGCAACAACAACAACAAAATATTAAAAATGGAGCCAGAACTCAAGTTTTCACTGGGTTCAAATTCAGGGTTGAGTTCATAAAGGTTTTTTTAAATACTTGAACTGGAAGGGTCCATTTGAAGCCCTGCTATCTGTAGATAGGATTTAAGCCTGAACCCAAACTGAACGTGAACCCTCAAAATTTTAACGTACTCAACCAGCACTGAACCAGAACTAGATTTTTAGTAAGCCCTACTTACTAAATTCTCACAGCAACCTTTGGAGGTAGGTGACATTATAGCCACCGTCATATATTTGACAAAACTTTAAGAGCTCAAGTGACATTCCCAGGACCCCATGAGGTGTCCATTGTGGCAGGATTTAAGTCCAGGCAGTCTGGATCCAGAGCCTTCCCTCTTAACCACCTCGGGACATGGCCTCCAACCTGGAGGGCTGAGTCTGACAAAGGAAGCATTAGCAGGAGGGTTAGCACTATCGGGAAGGTAAAACACAGCTGGCACCCAGCCACTGCCTTCTAAGTAACTTTCTCCAATGAAGGAAAGCAAGGCTCTTTGGAGAAGTGGTTGATCCTGGAGCTGAGGCAAGGGAAGAGTGACCCTGGAATTGGGGTGACTCTGGAGTACTTTGTGGCATGTGCTGAGTTCTTATGCGAGATGGCGTTCTGGTCTGGATCTGAAATATCCTCTGAAGACCATGTGCGACAGAAGGTTTGGTGAGAGGTGGTAAGCCTTGGGAGGGAGGCCTAGTGGAGAAGTTAGGTCATTGCAGGCGTAACTGCAAAGGGACCTGGGACCCTGGGCCCTTCCTTTTCCTTTCTCCTTGCTTCCTGACAGCTGTGAGGTGAGCCACTTTGCCGTACCCCGCATTCCTCGCCACGGTGTTCTAGCTCACGACAGCAGGGACGTGGCACCCAGTGAGCAGGGCTGAACCCTCCGACTCCATGAGCCGGAATAAATCTTTGCTCCTTTGAGTTGATTTTCCTGGACATTTTGCCATGGCGGCAGAGAGCTGACTAGCACAAGTGGCTTGGTTAGGCTGTGTGTCAAAGGTGTGCTCTGGCCCAGGCCTTCGTCTCCCGTAGGAGCTCATTAGCTCTGGGAAGCACAGTCTCTCCCCAGTCAGGAAGGCTTTCCAGATGTCAAAACATTACAATACACAGAAAATGAACAATATAAACCAGATAGCCAGGAAGTCAGGAAGCACTCAGAGAATGATTTATCTCTGTTAGCAGGACACCGGAGCCAGGCTAAAACTGGGACAATCTGAGCATTAGTCGTGAATTATAATCCATTATCTAAAACATGAACTAATGAATTAGTGGGTATTAACTAACTAAAAGTTTGATGAAAATATAGTATCAATGTCCCAAAGTGTCTCCCTATAAAATACTATTTACAAGGAAAAAAGGGTAACTTTGCACTGGAGAAGGCAAGAGGGGATATGACCTTAATCAAGTGACTCATGGTAACATCACCAGAAATGGGGCTAATAAGTACCGTGACCTCCAAAATAAGATGCTGTGAAAACACAGCATCACGGCAGTGAATTTCAGCACAGCCCCCTGTGCCCGTTCCTCCTGGCGTTCACAAAGCCCCTCCTCTTCAGTGTGGGTGGGATCTGTGACTGGCTTCCAAACCATGGAACATGGCTAAGGTAGTGAGATGTCTCTCCTGTGGTTACCTGACATTGTATCAGGCTCTGTTCCGAGTCTTGCTCTCCCACTGACTTTGAAGACTCACGAGTGCAACAAACACAGGGGAATAAATCCTGCCAACCACCTCAGTGAGTTTCAAAGCAGATCCTTTTCCAACACAGCTTCAACACAAGAACTCAGCTCTTGGCTGCAACCTCACAGGATTCCCAGCTAAGCTACACCTCAAGTCCTGACCCAGAAACTATGAGACAATAGATGTTGCTATTTTAAGCTGCTAAATTTGTGGTGACCTCCTGTGCAGTACAGAGAACACACACATTCATTTCTATAATATTCTTGCCAAAGAGGCTTACAATCTTTCGATATGTCAGGCGGCAAACGAAGGAAAGACTGAGAAAAAGGCCGCGTTAAAGGAGAAAAAGGACAGGTAACAACTAAATCCAAGGTACGACCTGAGATTGGAGCCTGGACAAGAGGGAAAAATATCACTATTTTGAACATTTTGGGGGTAACCAGTGAATTTTGAGTATGGACTGTGGACAAAATAAGAGCATTGTACAAATGTTGAATTCCCTGCTTTTGATCACTGTATTGGCTATATGCTGTTGTTGTAGGTGCTGTTGAGTCGGGTCTGACTCATAGCAACCCTGTGTACAACAGAATGAAATGCTCCCCAACACTGTGCTATGCCTGGCACTAAGTCAGTGCTTCTTTTCAATGGCTGATTTTTTTCAGGGTTGCCAGGTCCTTCTCCAGTTTTTGCAGTGCTGGGGGTGTAACCCGGGGCCAGGGCACACAGAGCGGCACTCTACCAACCGAGCCAAACCCCAGCCCTGTATATAAAGCAAAAGATAACGTGGATATGCCAAAACATTAACAGTCTGTAAATGCAGTGAAAGGCAAGTTTGGTACTATTCTTGCAACTTTCCAGTGAGTTTGAAATTATTTCAAAATAAGGTGAAAAATCTTAATGTTAAGATTTCACCGTTAAAATTGCTCTAGAAGTAATTCAAAGAATCCCTTTGCCACTTTGGGGACTCAGGGACCTGGAGACCGGTGACATAAGATGCTGCCATTGTCACATAAATATAAGGAGTGTGACTGATGCATAACCTTTTATCGCCTTGTATGGGCTCACTGTGCAGTCAGGATTTGCAGTAAAAACCTGTCCTTTGTGACTAACTTCTACGCTATGCACTAGGAGCAATAATCCCTGGCTCGGTGAGCAGTAAAGACAGGGAGCCGGGGTGCTGTTAGCGGACACTGTGGGGCACTGCTTGGCTCTCCTTCTTCCCTGAGACCTTGCCCCCCACCTGCTGACGCGATATTAGTCACAGTCAGGACTCTCAGGACGCGCTCAACCTAAATGAGCCGCCTCAGCCCAGCGGGCCCTCCCTTGAGAGGAGGAAGGCAGCCAGCCCCCAGGCCTCCACCGGGACCTCCTGGAAGGGCCACCGGGCTCCGAGCTCCCACACGGCCACCTTCTCCTTCCCACAGCCCCTTCACCTCGCAGGAGACCGCCGCAGGTGTTCCCCTGGGAAACCCGCAGGCCTGGGAAGCCGACTTCAGCCTGCGCCCGCTCCCTCCCGGGCCTTCACCTCCTGCACCAGGCTGCCCGACAGCGCTACAGCGCGGCTGCGCCCTCCTCGGAAGCTCGGGAACGTTTCTGATCCATCAGGAAAGGGAATTTTACTTTTTTATTTTATTTATATATATTTTTTGTACTTGGGATTTGAGCTCAGGGCCTCACACATACCTGGCAAGTGCTCTACCACCAGGCTGCACCCCCAGCCATTTCTTATTTTTTATTCTGAGGGAGGGTCTTACTAAGCTATTCAGGCTGCCTCTGGCCTTGAGCCTGCGATCCTCCTGCCTCGGCCTCCTGAGTCGCTGGGATCACAGGTGTGTGCCACCGGGTCTACCTAGGAATGTGAATTTTAAAATTCAGATTTTTAAAAAACAATATGGCAATTGGACCTAACAGAAATGAGAGAATTCTCAGCTTTTCTTTTGCTACAAAGTCCTTTTTCAGAAAACGCAGACTGTTAGTGATTTTTGTTTACTTTAAACATTTTAAACATATACAAAATTAGAGTAATAAAGGCCCACAGATTCCTTCATGCAGCTCCAACAATTATCCCTGTCCAGTCTTGTTGCTTCAGCACCTCAACTACTCCCATATTATTTGAAGCATATTCCAGACATAATATTATTTCATCTGTAAGTTTTTCAGGATGAATCTTTAAGAGAATAACTCTTTTAAAAACATATTATATTCAGGTTTGTTTCATCCTTTTCTTTCTTTTTTTTTTTTTTTTCTTTTTTTGACAAAGGCAACTTTTTATGTGGGGTAGTGTTCTTTCATTAAGAAGCAACTGAGGTCTACTTATTTTCTTTTGGTAATGTTTACAGTTGTTGATGGTCAATGAATGCCCATAGACAATCACTCACTTCTTGTTGTTAAGTGCCATTGAGTCAGTGTCCGACTCATAGAGACCCTATGTACAACAGGAGACACACTATTGTTAGTGCTTTTCTGCTATTCATAGGGTTTCCAATGACTGATTGTTTTGGGCGAGTGGGTTGCCGGGTCCTTCTCCCAAGCCTACAGCACCTGGTGTTCCCAGGCGGTCTCCCATCCAAGTACTAACCAGGCCCGACTCTGCTTAGCCTCTGAGATCTGATGGGATCAGACGCCACAGTGGTACAGCTGCAGGTAATCATTCACTAGGAGTTACAAAATGGCACATTATTATGCCATCTTAATCTATTACCTAGACTACTTTTTATTTTTTAATTTAATTTAATTTAATTTTTGAGGTACTGAGGGATTGAACCCAGGGCCTCCACAAAGCACTCTACCACTGAGGTGCATCCCAAGCCCAATTTTTTACTTTTTATTTTGAGACAGGGTCTTGGTAAGTTATGCAGGCTGCCTCTGGCCTTGAACTCAGACCCTCCTGCCTGTGCCTCCCAACTTGCTGGGATTCTAGGTGTGAGCCAGCCCCTGGCTTGGACTACTTCTTATTAAGAGAGCCTCCTGCTCATCTATTACTCGGTGACCTAGAGATACAATCAGGGTAAGAAAGTGAAGGTAAACGGTGGATTCTAGGCTGGGGATGTGGCTCAGTGAAGAGCACTTGCCTAGCATGCCCAAGTCCTGGGTCTTAATCTTGAGAACAAACCAAGACAATAGATTCTTCATGTTGCGTCACCAGTTTTCAAAACAATACTTTGGTTCCCTGTCTTCTTCCCAGTAGGACCAGTTAATCTTTGACTTTGTCCAGTATTGTTACGGCCTTCCTGGGCCTGCCATGTGTTTTTGGCCATTCCAGTAGCTGATGCTCCAGTTGCTCGGCGTTCAGTCCGTGGGAGCTCGTCAAGTCGCTTCCTGAGTCCTTTCCCCATGGCCCTGGTCATCTCCGGTTACTCCTTAGCCATCTGGTATAAAAAGCGGTGCCAGGCTCATCTCTTACACCTCCCATCCCAGACCTGCCGTCAGCCACCTCTCAAAGGTGCTCTGGCTCTTTCTAGTGGGATACAAGGCATTTTAAACCACAGTAGGGGCTGGAGGAAGCGTGACCAGATACATTATTCGTTTATTTATTGTACTGGGGATGGAACCCAGAACCTTGTGCGTCCGAGGCCAGTGATCCATAGCCAGCCCATTTTTATCTTTATTTTGAGACAGGGTCGCATTAAGTGGCTCAGGCTGGCCTTGAACTTGCTATGCAGCCCAACAAAGCCTTGACTTTGTCATCCTCCTGCCTCAGCCTCCGAAGTAACTAGGATTACAGGCCTGTGCTAAGACATCCAGTTAGTAATTAAAAAAAAAGATCCTGTCTTAAGAAGACATAGGAAAAATGGATTCTCTGTTCTTTTTATACTCCTCTGTGTTATTTACATTTTTATCCTGTGTATTTATTATTTTAATTTATTTATTACATGCCAATTATATGTGAGCCTGCAGCTGTAGCCCTGTGGCATCCAATCCCGTCAGATCTCGGAAGCTAAGCAGGGTCAGGCCTGGTTAGTACCTGGATGGGAGACTGCCTGGGAACACCAGAAGCTGTAGGCTTGGGAGAAGAACCTGGCAACCCCCTCCCAAAAATCAATCTGCCATTGAAAACCCTATGAACAGCAGAGAAGCACTGACAATAGTGTTTCCCCTGTTGTGCAGAGGGTCGCTATGAGTCGGATACCGACTCGACGACGACACCTAACAACAACAAAAACAATTATATGTGAACACATAGTTGAAAAAAGTCAAGGTGAGCACGCATTTCCACCCTTCTCATGCCGGTTTTCTTGCCGGAAATAACTAGAACTAGTGAGGTTGTGGATTCCAGACCTGTTCTTAGACAGTATTATTACCTAAATAAGACTAGTGTCCTCAGGATTCCAGATTCAAAGATGGAAGTCGGCTTGAACTACACAAAAGACAGTAAGGCAAGTGTTCACCGGGAGCCACAACCACCAAGGCCTCCATGCTGTCAGCTCCAGGGGGTGCTGTTTACCCTGTGGTCCGGTGACTGAGGCCTCCTGGTGTTTGCAACACGCAGCCCATCTGCTAAGCAATCAACAGGACAAAGACCAAAGGGCATGAACACACGGGAAAGAAAATGACTGCTAAATACCTGAAAGGATGCTCCGGATTGCTCGTAATGAGACAAATGCAAAATAAAACTAATTTTAAAAATTATTTTATTTTTTATTTTATTTTAGTTTTACCCCTCAGAATGGCAAAGATGAAAATCCTTGCTAACACACCCTCATTCCATGCTGGAATGACTGTATTTCTGGCAGTTTGGCAATGAGCCTTCAATTATAAACACATTTGCAGTGGCTCATTCAAAACACGTCTAAGAATTTACCCTACGCATGTGCTTGAGTGTTTGGGAAATGATGTGTACATAAGATAGGGTTTCCTAACTTGACCTGAAATTTGTCATTTCCTTTAATGATGAAGCAGGGAGGAGACCACGACAGCCTCAGCTCGTGGCTCTGTTCCCAGTAAAATTCACAGAGATTAGCTGGGCGCAATGGTACATGCCCGCAACCCCGGCTACTCAGGACGCGGAAGCAGAATAACTGCAAGTTCGAGGCAGAGGCAGCCTGTGCAATGTAGCAAGACCTTGCCTCCAGATGAAATGCACAAAAGAGTGGGACTGAAGGTGCAGCTCCACGGAAGAGCACTTGCCTGACATGTGCACGGCCCTGGGTTCAACCACCCAGTATGGAAAGAAAGAATCATATTTTACGTCGTATAACCCGTGTCGCAGGTGTTGTGAAGTAGCCTTTACGCTCTCCTCCACCTTGAAGTTGCAGTCCTTGTTAGACCCACTGCTAGATCTTGTTATTTAATGCATTAATACAGAAGTACGTATATTCCTAAAGAAACACATTTTTATACCTGTATTTCAGCATGTGCTAGGGTTTAGCTCATTTGGTAGAGCATTGCTCCACACTCTCTGAGGACCCAGGGTTCAATCCCCAGCACCGCAAAAATGGGAGAAGGACTTGGCAACCTGCTCCTGAAGCAATCCGCAAACAATCAGCCATCGAAAACCCTGTGAGGGTTGCCATGAGTGGGACACAACTCAAGGGCGCCTAACAACAACAACACTTAAAAATTCCTTCCTAGATTCTGGCAGGGGAATGAATCCACAGCCCATGGCAGCACTTTCTACACGACAGCTTCCCTCGCCCCTGTGGACCTCGGCCCCTCTGCAGAAGTTTGTACCCTGGTAGCCTCCACTCTAAGCCCCCAGGGAAAGTTCTTTCCAAGACCTCCTTGGCCTGTGCCTTCCTTACACAGGAAGCATTTTCTTTTCTAGAAGTAAAGTTCAGCTTATTCAAATGCAAACCAAGCACTCTAGTCCTGTCTCTACTTTGGTGCATCACAAATCTTCACAAACCAAGTTGGCACGAGTGGAACCATTCTTTGTTGGCATTGGAGAGAAGTGTGTGAATATTCCCAAGTTAAGAATATTAGGTACTGTGTTCTCACAATATATTTATTTTAAATTGAAGTTCTACCGATAGAAGGGCTGGTGTTTAGCTCAGTTGGTAAAGTGTTGCTCCGTGCTCTCTGAGGCCCTAGGTTCGATCCCTAGCACCACAAAAATGGGAGGACATGGCAGCCCACTCCTGAAACAATCTTGAAACAATCAGCCATTGGAAACCCTGTGAGGGTCGCTATGAGTTGGACCTGTCTCATGGCACCTAACAACAGCAACAACAACAGATAGAGGAGGGAGTAGATTTTTAGTTTTGTAATTTACAAGTGGGACCCAATCACTACTATTTGTAAGAGGAAATAAATATTATTATTAGATCACTGAAGCGTTTCTTCTTCCCAAACTTCCCTCAGGAATTTCCTACTGCTTCCAAAATGAAGCCAAGCTTCAGCATGTTATAGAGATGGCCACCCTTGGCCGACACCTTTGAGAGTGTTGCTGTAATTTGGCGCTGTGGAGTCTGGTCTGACTCATATAGACCGTGTGTCGAGTTAGCAAAGGAGGATTGTTTTGGGATTGCTTCGGGAGTGGATTGCCAAGTCCTTTTCCCATTCTTTGGAATATAGGCTGCATTTATACTAGCAAAGTAAAATATTTGGAAGAAAACATCCATCCCAAGTCCTGAGCGATGATACTCTCACGAGTAACGATTGCCAAAATTAGATAAGTTGAAAATCAGATTGTAAGCAGGGTTTCTAAATATTTGTTTGGAGCTTTATTATAACAAATGTCCTCTCCTTGAGGTTTCCTTCAGCAGCAGGAAGCCTACTTCAGATTTTGGAGAGTATTTTGTTTAGAAGCAGGCTAAAGTTTCTTTATACCATTAACAAAACTGCAACAGGGTCTTGCACAAGAATGTATATAAAAAATCATTTAAAATTAAAATATGACCTAGTTATTTTTGTAGTAGACTCTGGGAAAATATTTGAGTTCTCAACAGAAACCTCCAGCTTGTTTTTTGTTTTTTTTTTTTGTTTTTTTTTTTGAGTCATGAACAGGATGAAGAAATTGGGACAACTGCCAAGCCTGTGCGTTGAACATTTCCGTGTTGCAGAGTGAAACAGGGGCCGGGACTTCAGGGAGATTCATAGCCACCGCCATAATGGAAAGGGGGGATTTGGAGAAGAGGGGGAAAAACTTCCTGCTGCGTCTGAAGCCCTGCACAGCACGGTGAGTTATTAAGAGAGAGTGTCTGGGATTTCCAGTGCCCCTTCCCATTCATGACACCAGTATAAAAGCTTCCCCACAGTGTGTCCCCCACAGGAGGAGCACAGAGTTTGTCGTCGTTGTTAGACGCCTTCAAGTTGGATCTGACTCGAAGCGCCCTATGTACAACACTGCCCAACATGGGGCCAAGCACACAATCTTTTTATGTCAGAGCCTGTTATTGTAGCAACCATGTTCTCATTTTGAGTCGTGCCACATCAGCAAAAGGAGGTCGCAGGAATTTTGCTCCATTCCCATCATTAAAGTCGACTCTACTTTGAGGAGGCAACTGTTCCCCAGTCATTTCTTGAATGCTTTCCAGCCTGGGGGGGCTCATTTTCCAACACTATGTTGACATAAAGTTTAGGACTCTCCAATGGAAAACACAGACGCTATCTAATTGGGTAAGAACTTTTCGTTTTCCTCAGCAGAGGGGTGGGGAGCGGGCACAGGAATCTGGTAGGTTCTGGAAGGGCCTGAGCTCCCTCACCTTGCAGCACCTGGCGGGGATTCTTTCAGGACACTCTTCACAGGCTCAACCCTTCCCTCCAAGCTCATGGAGACAGTGAGGTCCTGAGGGCCTCTGTGGGCTTGAGGGTGGCAGAGGAGCTGCCCACCATGGGGGACATCTCTGATCTGGCTGGAATGTCTGACCTGCAAAACTTGATGAGCCTGAGCAGGTGGGCTAGCTGATGGAGATCTCATAAGTTCTGGATCCCAGAGGCTCTGACTCCACCAAATATGACTGAGATTGAATTTTCTGCAGTCATGTGAGTGAAAGTACAAACTCATTTCTCCAATTTAGAGAAATATCATGTTTCTATACTATAATAGGGGCTAGGATTTAGCTCAGTTGGTAGAGCGCCACTCTACAGTCTCTGAGGTCCTGAGTTCGATTCCCAGCACCGCAAAAAAATGGGAGAAGGACATGGCAATTCACTCCCAAGGCAATCCTGAAACCATCTGCCATTGAAAACCCTATGAGGGTCACTATGAGTCCGACACGACTGGACGGCACCTAACAACAACAACATTACTATAATACGGGAGCGAGATGATCATATTGGGTATATTGAAAGTATTTATACCCAGGTATAGAGCTCACTTCCCCTGTACCACCACTGTGCCATGCGTGTGCGCGCACACAGACGCTCCCGCATGCACAGAGCTTCCATCAGCATCTTTACAGTGAGATTAGCTGGCGCTATCCGGCCTTGACACCCTTCCTGACACGCCCCTCAGGCTCCATGTTGCCCGAGGCATCTCATTTTCCTTTTATGTATTGGCTTCATTCACTTTCCCTTCACTAATTCTGCAGAAAATCTTAAGGACTTAATCTTTGCCGATAATGCAAAGGCATAATTCCCATGGCAAGGTGGTCAGGCCAGAGTGCAATGTCAAGTCTTGGTGGGGAAGAAGTGGGGTGGGGACGTGAGAGCAGTTGATGACTCTACATGGACTGAACCCTTTAGCCATACAGAGAGGCTGTGAACCTTCCTTGGGATGAGAGGGGTCAGGTGAAGTCTTTGCAGAAATACTGATGACTTTGCAGAGAATGGAAGGGGACAAGCAGAGCATTCCAGGGACAGGGATCGGTCAGGGGAAAATGCCTGTGGCCATGAAAAATGGACTCTGCTCCACATATCACAGAGTTTAGCACCACAAAAATATAAGCTGTAAGGGGAGCAACTTATACCAGATACCCTTTCTACCTATTTCTATGGTATTTCTAAACATTATCTCCTATATATAACGATCATATAATTTCTCAAGGGTTCTACCCAGAGTGAGTATAAGAATCGATAGCAAACCAAGCAAAAATGATTTCGAGGAGCAAAGTAGAAGACTAGACGGTTGGGAGTGTGTAATCTGACAAATCCTGTGGACGCCCTCAACTCCTCCTAGTATATCAGAATATACAACATATGTTAGTCAAACGCCTCGACTCAGGAGGCAGAGACAGAAGGATCGCAAGTTCGAGGCCAGAGGCAGCCTGCATCATTTAGCGAGACCCTGTCTCAAAATACAAAGTAAAAAATGGGCTGGGAGTAAATCACGCATGAGGTCCCAGGTTCAACTCCCCGGTACTGAAAAAAAAAAATTGCCATCTAATGGTTTTCTGAGAATAAGCACACGTTAATAGATATTACTGTGACAAATATATCCCTTTACATGAATGGATTTAGCATATTATTTAGTACTTGTCAGTTGAAAAAGATGATGAAATTACTTTGGGCACAATTTGATTAGCTGTGGCTGAGAGGACGCAGAAAGGTTAGCTCAGAGCATAGCTGTTCATGAGAAGACAAAGGTCCCTGTCAGACGCAATGCAGCCTGCCTTCATCAAGGTAAGGTCCTCTCCTTGGCCGATCTCTCCATGCAACCACGCCTTCCCTTTCCTCTTTCCTCTCCATCTTAACCCATCGCTCCTTTTCGGAAGGGTCACATGCAACCAGTTCAGTGTGTTTTCAGCACTCTGCTCATTTTCCCAAGGGTAGAAAGGGACATCATTCCCACCAATGTTTATTGCGCCCCTGCTGTGTGCCAAGAGCTCATTGAATGCAGGTGGTGAACATGACCATTGAACAATGGTAGGGTCTATGGAAATGTCATAATGAAACTCATCAAACTGTGCACTAGAAAATTACCAATAAGAATAAAACTTAAAAAGAGCTCATTGGACCAAGTAGATAAATGGAAGAGATGATAAGATTAAGGAATTGCTCCACCTTCTCTCTTCCTCAAAACAGTGTTTAGAAAAATTTGTTCCCAGGACATAATTTAATATTTTCAATGGATTTTTTTTTTTTGCAGCAAGTTTTAAAAATGTTTATACTGGCCCCATGGAAGCCAGGCGGTACCTATACCCCTTCTCAGAGTAACGTTTTTAAATGCAAAATGTAAACTACATAAGATTACAATTGCAAAAGAAAATTAGTTAGATAAAAATCCAGTTATCAAAATGGCCTTTTAAACTTCATGATAAAATGTGTCTTGAATAATACATTAAGGAGTAAGACCAGTTACAAGTCTAGAAGCTACCATATTTTGAAGTGGTAATGAGCATAAAGGATATTTTCAAGGCATCTACAACTGTAATGTGATAGGAAAATATATTTTCTTCCTCTTGATGACAGACTCACTGGAATGGTTAATAATTGCTAGGATGTGGGGTCTAAATTCATAATTGAAGGAAATACTAGAGGTCCAGGAAATCAAGAAAAGGAATTTTGTTTTCTTCATTCAAGCCCATGGACTGGCTGAATTCTACCCTGGAGCCAGACAAAGAACTCTTTGTTTGACAGGGGTCTGAGATCAACACGTGGACTCCATTCCTGCTGTTAATATGGAGGTGACCCAATGAAACCAATCCCTCCACAAGAATGCAAGGGACTTCATTCCCAAGCAGAAGAGGGGAGAAGGGAGAGGAGGCCAAGTACTATGCTGTCCTTCTAAGCACTTCACTGCCAACTCATTCCCCACTCCTTCCTAAATCCTTTATAAAGGTCTTAGAATTTAAATAAATAAATAAATAAATAAGCTTTTACCCAGAGGCAGCCCAGAAATACAAGACAATCATGGCTTAACAGATGATCCTTGGGCTCCAGCTTCAGCTCTCGAATAATCTCAGGAAGCCCCTTACCTTTGCCCCTCAGTGCACTGGGAGGCCACCCGGGCACAGTCATACCTAGCTAGCTGCCCTAGGTGCTTCAGCATGACGCTATCTGTGAAAATGATCTGTAGGCTATGAGCTGCTGTGCACAAAGTACCAAAGTCCACTGACTATTGATAGAGGACTGGGTTTCCCTCCATTTCTGTTTTTCGCTATTGTCCAGGATGCTTGGGCCAGAGAAAGGCACAGTCTGTGGCAGGAAGTTCGGGAGAAGGTGCCTGGGTCTAGCGGTGGTGTCAGCATGAGAAAGGGAGCACCCAGCACACACTGGAGAATCTCGGAGCTTCTTCCCTGCTAGCTTGTGGCTACATGAAACCATCCTGCCCCAGCAGCCCCCGGAAAAATGCCAAAGTCACCTGAGTGTGCGCGTTTACTGCTGAAGTATTCATCCACCCTTCCACCGGAAGTCACAAAGGACTTCAGAAATCATTTTATAAGTACCAGCCAATTCGAATTCCAGAGGCATTGGGGAATACGACGGCCTTTCGGTTTTAAATAAATACTTAAACCTGCAAATATTTGTGGCCAGTTGCTAAGTCCCAGCGGACATTTCTTACTCTTCTGCCTCTATCCTGCCCCCCATCTAACACTGAAATCAGAACCCATTTTCTATGTATGGCAATTATTTTAAAATTTATACATATCAAGGTGGGTGTGGTGGGCACCTCCTTAATCCTAGCAATTTAGGAGGCGGAGGCAGAGGATCACAAGTTCGAGGCCAGAGGCTGCCTGCATAATTTAGTGAGACCTTGCCTCAAAAATTCAAAGGAAAACATGAGCTGGGGGTGTGGCTCAGTGGTTGGGTGCTTGCAAAAAAGCACATGTGAGGCCCTTGGTTCAACTCTCCATTACTGAAAATAACCCTTATACATATCTTTAAGAATACACATCGAAGTATCTTTGGATGAAATTATATGACATATAGGTGCAGCCAGGTTGATTATGTGCTAATATTTGCTGAAGTTGCCTGGTAGGCAAAAGTGCCTGAAGTGTTATCATACTCTTCTTTCTACCTGTGTATATGTATGACTTTCCTTCCTATAAAATAGTAAACATTTTTACATACCCAAAAGAAGAAACAAGGGTATTTCCCATCCATATTAAATAAATGAAAATATGAAAATGAATTAAAGCAAATTGGTAAACAAGAAAAGTTAGATTCTATGAGGTTTATCTTCATGAAGAGATGTATACTATACATCCTAGTTTGTTTTCATATCTTCTTGCTAATATCAGTGCCCCTATGAAATAGATGATAATAAACATTATGTTATCAAGAAAACATAAACTTCGTTACCGTTTTTCAGCCAGAGTAATATGATCACCAATGACGATATCCTCAGGTTGTATCTGTTCAATATTCACTGCTCTTTTATTATTATGAAAATATTCTAGAATATATTTGTTATCCTATTTTCCCAATGCACATGGGTAATCAACAAGGCAATAGACTGAAGGGCCTGTGTATGAACTACATCGTATATGTTCAAAGTACACTCACAATTAATAATGGAGACACTGCTGTTTATTGAGCGGTTTACAGGGCCCTCATATCCTCAAGCATGAAACACATATGGCGACCTCAGTACTCTGAAGAGATCTATCAACAGCTAGTTACAATTTGAGATAATATATCTTTACGTAAATAATTCACCACTTTATCTTATAGCCCAGCCAGAGGCCCATTACAAAAAGGATTATCTCATAAGAACATGAAACTAGTGATTACAGTTCATTAAAACAACGCTGTAAAGGGCAGCAACCATTCACAAATGAGCCGGAAGATGCAATGTAAAGAAGTTTTAAAAATGCTCCTCTGTTAGTTTTTTCCATTTTTACTTTCCTTGGCATCAATATTTTACACAAGGACAACTATATTATATTCAGGAATGATGGCTAAAATCAAAAGGAAATGGAAATTTCTCCATATTGTTATTTGCTATAAAAAATGAATAGTGGCTCCTTCTATCTCTTTCATGATGTATGTCTATGAGTCCATAGGTCTATGAATATATTTATAAATTTTACTCCATACTTTCATAGAAATCATTCTTAATGTTATATTGTATCCCATACAATAAAAACAAAAGAATGACTATTTTGCGACTTCTTCTTCTCCCACTCTGTGTCAAAACATACAACGTTTGATCCCATCAAAGTGACTTGCTATCACAAAGCCCAGCTCCCTGTGTAGTCAATCTGTTTTCTCTGAGAATGATGAAAAGGATTTCTGCACCATCCAGGGAACAGTTACACAGCCATTCTTTATCCTGCTGGGGTTCTTCTAGGGCAGGTTAGGTCAAAGGTAGCTGCCCAAATTTCAACTGCTTTGAGAAAATCTAATGAGTCAGAACAGACAACACATTTTATATCTTTAACCAGTGGGGATTTGATTCTGTTTTGGTTTTGATTGCTATGATACAGTTCGTTATTTAAAAAGTGTCAAGAAATGAATCAGTTTGGTCATGACTTAAATTTCCCAATCACATGTGCGTAGCATTCAGGGCCACATTAGCTTAATCTTAGAGTGACATTTTGCTAAGTGTAAGATGGTGAAACAAAAACACAAAAAGAATGTAGTAGATATTCTCTTTACTAATAATTCCTCCATTTATGTAGAATGTATGGTTTGCAAACCCTTCTAAATTCATAACCAAATGAGAAAAGGATTACTCCATTTAGTGACCAGAACTGAAGTATTTCATTTTGATGCTCAAAACAACATTAAGATATAGGCAGAGAACAGATTATTATTACTATTATTATTATTACTATTACTATTTTACAGATGGGAAAACTGAGTCTCAGATCAAATGGCTTGCCTAGGATCACACACAAAGTGTCAAGACTGGAAGCAAGCCTATTTCTCCTGGGCTTTGGCCTTATTTTATCTCCTGAAAAACCATGAAGTTTCTGAGACAATTATGAGGGAGGACTGACCCTAAATCACGTGTGTTTAGCTTTGGAAAACATTTTTCTCCCTGGACTCGCAGCTGCCTGGCACCGGCCCACCATCCAGGCTTTTGCAGTTGTGATTAACGGGAGGGAAGCAGGTGGCAGCCTGGCCATCTGCCACGCAGAAGGCCGGGGTACTTCCTCTTGGTACAGGGTTCCCAGGCTCAGCTTTGCTGGGCATTCTAAAACGGACAGAAACTCAAATCCACCGCTGAAGCAAATGGAAAAATAAACACCGAAGTCAGTATTTTGTGTTCCAAATGGAAACATTAAAGAGAATTAGTTGTTATTTTTAGAAAGAGAAAATAAAATTTCAGCTCTGTGTACCAAAACCATAGCCTCATCCATTAAGGACGCTTTTGCAAAAGCAAGGAAAAATGATCCAAAGTCCTACATGACTAGGTAATGCTTAAATACATAATTGGTTCCCATCGTAGGACTCAATGTTTAGCCAAGTTCAAACATACTGCTGCCAACATTTTAAAGTCAACACTGATATCTAGAATAAACACGGGCTGATGAACACACACTGGCACTTTCATGAAAATACACTGCGAAATAGCTTCTTGCTGATAGATCTGCCTGGGGTCTTTTTCTACTTGACAGATGATTTTTCAGAAGATTAAACCCCTACATATTTTTTAATTCATTCATTTGACAGCTCTTTTGTTGTTTGTTTGTTTTTAAGCAAGGCATAGTAGGCTTAGGAGAAGGACCTGGCAGGCCACTCCTCAAACAATCAACTGTTGAAAACCTTATGAATAGCAGAGAAGCGCTGACAGTGATGGGCACCACACAGGGTTGGGGACTGTTTTATTCTGTTGTACATAGGGTCGCTGTGAGTCAGACCCGACTCATCGGCACCTAACAACAACTGTCAAGAACTGCAAAGGATCTGGGATTGTCCCTACTTCGAAGCTAAGCAGTTTGCCCACCAGTTTCACAGGAGCTGACAGAAGCTGTAAGATTCTCGGGTCAGCGGACAAAGGGCTTTGTTACTTCCCAATAGCAGCCTCCAGGGCTAGCGTGTGAGCAGGACTCTGAGGGCAGCAGAATTTTACAGGTACCGGTAAGCGTGTGCTCGTCATCCCGAGGGGGACATTTTCCTCACTCTTCCAAGGCACTTTGCCACACAAACATGCTTTAAAAAATAGTCTCCAAGGAAGACAGTCAGCGCCACTGCTCATAAGATATGTCAACATGTGGGAAATCCGTGGAGAACTGTCTCCTTCATCTCCTCTCTTCCAGGCACCAGTAGGCCCTAACGATATGAACATTAAAAGGAAAAAGCATTCTACTTGTTAATAAATCTAACAGTGCTTATAAATTCAACCACGACATTCAACTCTAAGGTTTGTCTATAGAAAATGTGGGAAGTTCAGCTTGTCTGATAGCCTTCCTTAAGTCGATTCTTAGAAATTGATG
>VMDO01001712.1:158900-194592 GCA_007922755.1 Pedetes capensis
GGATCAACCCCCAGTACCACAAAAAAAAAAAAAAAAAGAAAAGAAAAGAAATTGATGAAGGGTTCCCCAGGCAGAGACCCCGTCTTTCCGTTGCCAACATCTTTGCTAGTGAAGTGTTCAAGTGCTAAGTGCTGGCAGAATGGAGCAGACGCGTTGCAATTGCCTGAGAGTGCAATATCTCAGCATTTCCAAAGCCTCCATTCTGCGGCATAACTATCCAAATGGCGGAAAGGTAAAGGTCATTGGCAAGGGAAGTAGATAACAGTGTTTAAAGAGAGAAGTGAACGTTGACAGAAAAACATCAGGAGGGAAACAACTCTTAATTTTATCAGAAGGACTTTGCTATAAAAGAAATTTTAGAATCCAGCCACAGCAAGATTCAGATCAAAACACCCAGCTCTGTCAAATGCATCAGTTACAAATACCTGACGAATATAATGTAGAGGTGAGGCTTTCTATGGGGACTTACGGATTCTCACCAGAATGTATTAAAAAGAGCCAGGCACGGTGGCACGTGCCTGTAATCTCAGCTACTTGGGAGGTTGAAGCAAGAGGATCATGAGTTCAAGGCCAGAGGCAGCCTGTGCAACTTAGTGAGACCTTGTCTCAAAATAAAAATAAAAAAGAGTCTGGGGTGCAGACTCAGTGGTAGAGCACTTGCTACCATGCATGAGGCCCTAGGTTTAACCCCCTAGTACTAGAAAAAAGAGAAAGAGAGAGAGACAGACAGACAGACAGAGACAGAGAGAGTTTTTAACGATTCCACTAAAAGCACACAGCCTCAGACTCTGAAAAAGATATAAGTACTGGATCCAAATTATTTCCACTTGCGTTGACTCTTTCTGATGGTGCTTCCCATTTTATCCGGATCCAGACTCCGTATTCTGACTTTGTTTGCAACACGCTTCTTATCAACAGTACTTGATTTCCCCAGTAGCCCTTCCTATAAATGGGAGAAAATTCTGACTTGAGAGCATGAATATTTGAGAATCCCTAATAACACTAATTTCTCCCTCCAAATTAGTAATTGGCAACCTGGCTTATCGATAGGGTTCTTATGGATTTAATTAGGACAAGACAGTTCCATCAGATTCTGATCTCACCTGGGCAACAAGAAAACAAGGCATGGATATTTTGGAAATGCAAATGCACCGTCCATGACAGGGTAATGGGGGAGGTGGACATGAGCAGTGTACAATGCCGTCCATGTACGGAAACGTCACAATGAGACCCATTAAGTTGTACGCGAACTAAAAAAATTACTAGCAATAAAATATTAAAATAAAACAGCAACAACAAAACACAATTTATGTCCATCAGTGGGCTTGTCCTGGGCCCCACAGAAGCCTGGAGGTGTGAAGGGACAATGCAATGGAGACAAATTTCCTTCTCTGTGCTGTGCTCTTGGGTTCCATCGGTCAGCGGCAGTGTACCTTTTCCCAGGCGTCAATACCTGAGCCGTGAGAGGAGGAGGCTGGCTCGTCACCCACAGGAGCTGAAAAGCCACAGCCAACCACTTCAGCAGGAAGAGCTGTGCGTGTGTCATTTGGAGACAGATTAGCCATGCGTGGAGGGGGAGGGGCTTGATGTCTTATCTCCTGAATGGAATTTCCAAAATTTTTAAATTTTAAGAACAAACAAAATTTTTCTAACTATTTTTTTTCTTTTTTATTGGAAAATTTTAATGTACATCTTAATGTGATTCATTCTGACATGCTTTTCATTGTGACATTTCCATGCGTGCATTTTGTTGTACATTATTCATATAGGTTCCCCCTTACCCTCTTGTGCGCTTCCTCCCCCCGTCCCACCCCCACATCAAAGACTTCTCTTCCATTTGCTTGTCTTTTTGTGGTAATATTTTTCTATATATCCTTGGGTTCCAGTTCTGTTTAAGATAGAAACTTTTCCTGCAGTGAACTTTCTTTTTACTGTGTCAGAACTATTACATGCATTTTCTAGACCATCTATAATAATACCATTCTTAGATTTTTTTCTTTTATTATGATCTGACCTTTGTATAGGATTTTTTCCTTCTTACAATTTTGATTCAGCTCCCACATGAGTGAGAACATGTGGTGTTTCTCTTTCTGAGCTTGTGTTCAAGAACAAACAAAATTTCATAAGTGCTACACCTTATCGCGTTGCGTGTATTCAAGGAACCATTTTCAATGGCAGGGGGGATGTTGCTCAGTGGTAAGCTCTTGCCTAGCATGCACAAGGCCTTGGGTTCAATCTCCAGCACCGTACACACACACACACACACACACACACACACACACACAGTATAGAGAAGGAGAGAAAGAAGCACAGGTCCTCTGAGTGAATCATAGCTGTCTTCCCTGCCTCGACTCAGTTTCTTGACTTTGTCTCAGTTTTCTCACCTGTAAAGTGTTGATTTTAACACTTACCTCCCAGAGCATTGGGAAAATTCAGTAAGATAAAGCCTGTGTCTTAGTTTGGGCTCCTAGAAAGGAACTGAGACAAGGATCTGAGTGCAAGGATTTTATCTGGAAGGTGCAGAGGGCACGCAGAGGGGGCAGGCACTAAGATGGACAAAAGCTGCAGCCTGTGAAGGGCGCCTTGGCCAGCCAGCTGTCGCTGTGGGCTACTGCAGTTTAATATATCCCTGCTAATTCTGTGAGATGGGAGAAGGACCTGGCAATCCACTCCCAAGGCAATCCCGAAACAGTCAGCCATTGAAAACCCTGTGAGGGTCGCTATGAGTCGGATACCGACTCAACGGCACACAACAACAACAACAACAACAACAATTCTGTGAGAAAAGAAAAACCTTGGAAAACATACATACACATACACAAATACACATATATACTCATCCATTCAAAGTATTTAAACACAAGAAGTCATTAACAGAAATCGCCCCAGGGGAAGAAAACTGGAGAATAGGAAAATATGAGGGGGAGGGCTACGCATACTCTCCCACCCACATCGCCTCTTGCACTTCTTCAACCTTTCCATATGTACATATGTTTTAAAATGAATAAAGTCAACTAAAATTGCTAATTTTATTATCCCCAGCTGTTGGGGATTTTTTAAATGAACCCCATAAGTAGGATCCCTCTAACCAATATGAGGAGCTAACACTCAGGCTACATTCTACTCACCCTTTTATCCCCCCTCCCATCGAGTGAGCAAAGATGGCCCCTGACCAGCCTGACCAGCCTCAACCACCTCAATTCTGATTGGCCACCCCTAGCATCTAAGTTAAATAACTGCTCCTACCTGGCAGGTATGACAGTTCATCTGCTGTACCTATCAGGAATGTGCCCTGATTGGCTAACCCCAGGACACACCCCTTTCCAGGACCCTATATAAGCAGGGCTCCCGGACCCCCTTCACCCCTCCACTGTTCTCCATCCCTCAACTGCTGTCCAGACCCCATCACCTTGATCCAGTGCTCCACAATCAGGTGGAAGATCTCCAAGCAAGCTGACGCATCAAGACCAGGGGCCCTGAAGCCCCGAAGGCTACAAGCAAGCCACGAAGAGCCTCCCAATTCCTCCCATCCTTGGGAAGGAGGGAGGCAGAGAAGGCGAGCTGCGAGAGTCAAGACCAGCGGACCTCCAGCCCAGCAGAACAACAACTGCTTGTAGCTGTGCCTTTAAGGCTGAGCTGTTCCATGAGCTGAGCTGTATGAACTGAGACAAAGTCAAGAAACTGAGCCGAGGCAGGGAAGACGGCTACGATTCACTCAGAGGACCTGTGCTTCTTTCTCTCCTTCTCTATGCTGCAGGCTCAGAACTAGCCCTTGAGCACTTGATGGGGGCCGCTTGCTGGTTGCACCCCACCTGGGGAGTAACCCAATAAACCTTCCCTCTCCTATTTCCCACAGAAGGTCTTCTGAGGTCCTTCTTTAGCACCTCCGGTCACCACACCAACCCAGTCCAGCGGGTCCCCAATACCCATTTGGTGTCAGGACAAGGCTCTGACTTCTGCCGGGCCTGAGCCCAACCCTGACACCCAGCCCACTCCCTTTTCTTCACCAATCTGGAGGTTTATTATCTGACACATTCAGTGTTCAATTTTAAGTGAGAGCTACCCCAAAAGTCCATCAATGGACAAATGAAGAAGCAAGTTGTGCAAGAGGATATTATTCAGCCATAAAAAGGAATGGAGTGCTAATGTAGGTTATGTGTTGCTGTTGTTGTTAGGTGCCATCGAGTGGTGTCTGACTCATAGCAACCCTACATACAACAGGCCAAACAGTATTATTAGTGCTTCTCTGCTATTCATAGGGTTCTCAATGGCTGATTGCTTTTTTGGAGTGGGTTGTCGGGTCCTTCTCCCAAATGCTATGTGTGGGTAGTGGGTTGTCGGGTCCTTCTCCCAAATGCTATGTGTATGAACCTCAAAAATATGACTAGTGAAATCACCAAAGCACAAAAGGTCGCACATTATGTAATTCCACTTAAAGAAAGTAATTAGAATAGATACATCCATACAGATGGGAGAAGGGCCTGGCAATCCACTCCCAAGGCAATCCCGAAACAGTCAGCCATTGAAAACCCTATGAGGGTCGCTATGAGTCCGATACCGACTCGACGGCACCTAACAACAACAACAACATCCATAGAGATGGAATGCAGGTTAGTGATCGGCAGGGGTTGGAGGAGGAGCAGAAAGGGGCACAAGTGCTTCCTAGACACAGAGTCTTCTTTTAGGATGATGAAAATGTTTTAGTATTAGATGTGGGTGGTGGTCACACAACATTGTGGATGCACTAAATGCCATGGCAGGTCAACGCAAAAGAGGAAAACCCTCCACCAGATGGATTGACACAGTGTCTGCAACAATGGGCTTAAACATAAATAAGATCGTTTGCCTGGCACAGAATCAGCAAGTGTTTCGATCTGCTGTACATAGGGTCGCTATGAGTTGGACTCGACTCGACGGCACCTAACAACAACAACAACAAATGCCATGGAACTGTTCACTTTAAGATGGTTAATTCTATGAATTTCATCCCAATTAAAAAACATTTTTGATCAAAAAAGGAATGAATCAATGGTCCCGTTTGGTTTAGAGAGCAGAGGTTTAAAAAGGAAGGAAAGAAAGGAGTAAAGGCGAGAGGAGGCGAGGGAGGGAGGTAAGCAGAGAGGCTGAGAGTAAGGAAAGATCATTCTACCTCCACGCGTTAGATTAAGTCATCGTTAGTTTTTGGATTTTGTTGTTGTTGTTTGTCTGTTTTTTGAGACAGCGTCTCACTGCGTAGCCCAGGCTGGCCTGGACCTCACATCAATCCTCCTGCCTCAGCCTCCCAAGTGCTGAAATTATAGGCATGCACCACCAGGCCCACAAAATCATTGTTAGTATCTTGGGTTTGTTTTTGTTTGTTTCTTTGTTTTGAGATAGGGTCTCAATAAATTGTGCAGGCTGCCTCTGGAAGTCCCTGGGATTACAGATGTGTGCCGAGGCGCCTGGCATAAATGGATCCTTTTAATGACCATTCGGGAAACTGACAGTGTCAGGCGGCTAAATCCAACCAGGAAAAGTGGATCGGGAGCCTGGACACAGACGTGGTGTTGCACATCTGTAATCCAGGCGCTCAAGACACTGAGGCACGGGGATCTCAAGCTCAGCCCGGCCTGGGCTAGAAAACGGATTGGGGGAGGGTGACGTACATTCTGGCTCCTTCAGAAGACTTCTGCTTTACTCCTGCATTCCCAGCATTCCTTAGGTGCGCAGCCGTTGTCCAAGATACTTCATTTTTTAAACAAAGTGGGGGTTTTCTGTTGGTTTTTGTTTTTTTGGGGGGGGGGTTTGTTTTTCATTTTTTGTTTTTGCTTTTGTTTTTGTTTTTGGTACTGGGTGTTGAACCCAGGGCCTCGTGCTTGCATGCTCTCCAAGTGCTGGACCACTGAACTGCACCTCCAGCCCGTTTTGGTTTTTTTTTTACATTTTGAGACAGGGTCTCACTAAGTTACGCAGACTGCCTCTGGTCTTGAACTTGCAACCCTCCCGCCTCCGTTTCCTGAGCTGCTGGGATAACGGGCGTGCGCCACGGCCCCTGGCTAAACAAAGTGTGTTTATGAGTACTTCCGTGTTTTTAAGTCAGAAAGGGCTGAGTAGAAAGCCATTTTGCTCTTCCAGCTTCTCTAGTGGTCTGGTGGAATAGAGTGTCACATGCAGGGGCAATGTTTGTACCTTAACACATGGTAAAATCTGAAAGGCACCAGCAATAACCCATCTCTCTTTCTCAGCTCCCTCCGGAGTAAAGTAGCTAATACTCCTTTTTTAGGAGCTTCCTGCTGGGCTGCCACTGACAGAATGACGTGCACTCAGTCATGAACTGCTAGAGACAGACAGCTTCTGGTCTCACATGGTGGCAGTAGAAATAGTCCATGCTACTGACCCTACCAGACACTGGCCGTATCAATTCGTGCCACTTCTCTGTAGATCCACAAAGTCGCCTCAGAAATGGAAAACAGGAAATCCTGGGCTAGATATGTATAAAATGTTATTTGTTTTTGAAGGCATAATGTGGTTACAAATTTTTGTGATACACAATCTTATGGGAAAAACAATGCTCTTACTAAAGTAAACGTAGGGAGCAGAAATGTACTTGGAACTGATTGCTGTGCTCATGATGCATACTTGTGTTGGAACCAGCTGTGATCCTCTGTCAACTGAAACAGAAGCCATGTGGTCAAAATATACAAGTATTTTTGTTTATACACAAATAAAATCATTGAACTACACAATTTTCATGGTGACACTGAAGTTGAAGCAAGAAAATAGTCATCTGGCCGCCTGACTGTTTCTCAAAACCTCCTGCTGTCTCTCTTCCCGCAGCGGGAAGTCTCCCTGACAGCTGTGACTCTGTGTATTACCCTTTCTTCCAGATCAACTCCAATCCCTCTTTGCCATGAAGTCTTCCCAGGTCACTCCAGCTCCCAGTGATCTGTCATGTGGCGGAGTTTGTAGGACTTTTTAACAAGTCACTTCACCTTTGGACACTCATTTCTTTGTCTGCAAATGGTGACCCCATCTAGTTAGTGCAATGAAGGAGGGCTGATAGAGCCTGTGGCTGGCTGTAGTAACTGTCCATCAATGCTTGCGATTGCACTGGGGGACACAGCAGTGTGATGCAGGGACAGAGTGATGCTGGGGTGAGGGTCCTTTGGCTCTGCCAGCCTTGATTTCCAACATCAGTTAATTCCCCAGGTTTATAAAGCAGGAGAATGATTCCTATCTCACAGGGTATGGCAAAGACCAGAGAAGGGAATGGGGGGCAAGGTCTTATCCCTAACACACTCAGCGTGGTTTTCTCCCTGTGTTTACTTAGACATCATTCATTCATTCACTCATTCGTTAGCCATTTACTCGGGACTTAGGGATTTAGCTCAGTTGGTAGAGCGCCGCTCTGCAGTCTCTGAGGTCCTGAGTTTGATTCCCAGCACCACAAAAATGGGAGAAGGGCGTGGCAACCCACTCCCAAGGCAATCCCGAAACAGTCAGCCATTGAAAACCCTATAAGGGTCGCTTTGAGTCGGACACAACTCACCGCACCTAACAACAACAACAGGACATGTCTATGAATGAATGTCAGTGGTGGTGCCCCGACGGTACTGTGGTCCAGACACAAAGCGCCTCCTGCCCGAGACTCATGGTTGAAGGCTTGGTCCCCAACTGGTGGTGTTGAGAGGCAATTGGACCATGGGGTCTCTGACATCTAACTTCTAATCTGATGGCCTTACTGGGAGGCCTTGGAAGTGTTTGGAGGTGGGGCCTAGTTGGAGCAAGGCCATGGAGGGCGTGTCTTTAGAATTAAGGAAGTAGGAGTTTAGTAATCTTCTAGGTTGCAGCCTAGGGTGGGCACAAGGTCTCCCTGCTAATTAGCTGCTGACTCGAGACCAGTCATTTGATTCTGCTGAACTTTTGTTTGCTCAGCTTTAACACGAGGATGGCTGTTCCTACCTTGATCATCTCTGTGGGCCCCCGCCCCTTCCTCTTTCTCTCACTCCGATCCCCAGCTACCATGACGCGAGTGGCTCAGCTCCATGGTGCCCCCCACCAGACCACCCCCATGATGCTCCGCGTCACCATGGAGCCAGCCAGCCATGGACTGAATCTCTGAAGCTGAGCCAAAGTAAATGCTTCCCTCGTTGAGTTGTTTTTCCCAGGTATGTGTCACAGTGACAGAAAATTAGTAGAGAAGGAGACACGCAGGCCCCTAAGGGCAGGGCCCCGTGTGTCTGCCTGCTTGTCATGCTGTGGGGCTTGTGTGCTCTGCAGTGCTGAAAGCTGCGCCTCCAGTGTCAGTAACTGCCGCAGGACCACCCGCGGTGCACAGGTTTCAGCTGAGCTTCCCTAGGACAGACTAGGGAGGAGGACCTGGTAGCCCACTCTCAGAACAATTAGCCATTGAGAACGCTGTGAATAGCAGAGATGGACTGTCAGATATAGTGCCAATTAGCCCCCAGGGCGGAAGGTATTCAAGAAATGACTGGGGAAGAGTTGCCTCCTCAAAGTAGCGTTGACCTTAGTGAGGGAAATGAAGTAAAGCTCCGGGGACCTCCAGCTCCTGATGAGGCAAAACTCAAAATGAGAAGAAATACGCTGTCTGTAATAGCGGCTCAAAAACAAAAATATGTGCATGGCACACAATTGGGCAGTGCTGTGCATCTGGTTGCTATGAGTCAGATCCGACTCCACGGCACCAAACAACAGCAGCAAAGCAAGGGCACCTGTTCCATACTTGGGAAGTCAGGAAAGCTGGGAGCTGCCAGGAGGGGAGAGGTTGGCATGGCTGGGCTGGGAGGGCTGTGGCGGCTCGGTGTTCCTGCACACAAGAGGCTCAGACGCGGAGGGTCCTAGCACACGTACGCTCGGCACAACTGGAGACAATGAGGCCAGGGCAGGAGGGGCAATGACTCTGTGTGTGTGACATGGGGACCTTCAATGTCCTCAGACGTAATGTACTCTGATCTTCAAAACAACCCAAAGAGACCATCCAGGTAGGAGGAGCCATCCTCACGTTAAAGGTGAGCACACTAAAGCTCAGCAGAATCAAATGACTGCTCTCAAGCCAGCAGCTAATTAGCAGGGAGACCTTGTGACCACCCTCGGCTGCAATCTGGAAGATTACTCAACTCCTACTTCCTTCATTCCAAGCTAGGTGATAAGAGCATTAAGGGAAGTCCGTGCTTTGAAACGTGTGTGTTGATGTTCACATAAACTGACTCCCGTTCTATAACTTGGTGAGGGAGAGACAATAAACCCTACCGACGGGAGAGCAGATATGTGGACACTAAAATACACGGGCAACGTGGTTCTGCTTGAAGCCATTACAATGTGTCTACGTTGTTGTTAGGTGCAGTCGGTGGGGTCTGACTCGGGGTTTTCAATGGCTGGTTGCCACTGAAAACAGTGGAGTGGACTGCCACATTCTTCTCCCGTTTTTGCGGTGCTGGGGAATGAACCCAGGTCCTCGGGGAGTGTGGAGCAGCACTCGACCCACTGAGCTAAACCTCAGCCCCGTGTGTCCACAGTACAGTTGACTGACAGGCCAATAAGTGATGCTACAGCCACGCAGAATCACGCAGCTCTGGCCCTGATGTGGGTAGAACTTTAGGATACATTAAGTGGGGGAAAGCGAGGGGCAGCACAGTGCAGTTTAGTGTCTCACGCTATCACTTGTTTTCAGAATGACACGGCAGAGAGAGCAGCGCGGTCGTACTTATTTTGGATAGACCAGCTCTTACAGAAAGCCCGACGACTGAGGGGAGAGGGACCCGGCTGAGGGATCCCGGGAGGAGGGAATTTTTACTGTGTCCCTTTGGGACCATTGTATCCTATTATCTACTTTTTAATCGTATTAGATTTAAAACCCTTCTCTTCTTTTGCATCAGCATCTCTAATGCCACTGCCTTGTTTTTCCGCGGTGGGCTTGGCTTCCCGTGAGGAAACGAGTCTTGTAGATGTTGGCACTCCTTACTATTTTCTGGTTTTGTTTTCAAATTTCAAAGGCCTGGTAGCCGTTTATTCAGTGGCAAGCTGGTAAATGTTTAACCCTGTCTTTCTAAGTAGTTTCACTATGAACATTGGGTGATATTTTTGTTTATGTTAACAAGGAAGGTGAAAGTAAAACAATAAAGATATATATTAAACAACTCATTTATCAGTGATAACAACAATCTTTTTGGTGAATTGTGTAACGGTTTTTAGATACCGAAAGAATATTTTCTCAAGTTTTGTGCTAGTTACAATGTAATAGCTACAGACATGATACATTTTAAAATTTAAGCTGAATTATTACCCTTTTATCCATTTAGTTCCTAAATCTAGACAGTCAAAAAATAATCAATTAAACTTTGATTAATAGCACTTGCCAATTTCCACGGTGTAAATACCCCCAGCAAAGCTGATTCCAGGCTATCAACACTGTGTTACAGAACATTAAATTGGGAAGAATCATGCAGCAGCAATCACAATATTTACAGTATTTCTGCCACTCAGGTACGATAGATATAAATATCTCAAAAGCCTGGATGATAGTAAAATATAATAACATAATTATGAATCAATGAGTTTCTAGTATTTTTAATTTTGTTTTTAATATATTTATTTGAAAGTTTATATTATTTAACTTGTGTGACAATTGTGTTTAATTTCAAAAAATTTAACAATCAACTCTCATGAGCCTGTAGGGGTCAGCTCTTGTTCTTAGGTGCCAAGTCGGCCCTCATAGGGTTTTCTTTTTTTCTTTTTTTTTGCAGTACTGGGGGTTGAACCCAGGGCCTCACACTTGCATACTTTGCAAGTGCTGGACCATTGAGCTGCACCCCCAGCCCATTTTTTTTTTACTTTTTGAGACAGGGTCTCGCTAAGTTACACAGACTGCCTCTGGTCTTGAAGTTGAGATCCTCCTGCCTCCGCCTCCTGAGCCGCTGGGATTATAGGCGTGCGCCACCATGCCTGGCTTCCTCATAGGGTTTTCAATGCCTGGTTGTTTTGGGATTGCATCGGGAGCTTATTGCCACGTCCTTGTCCCATTTTTGTGGTCCTGGGAACTGAACTTGGGACCTCAGAGACTGCAGAGCGGTGTTCTACCGACTGAGCTGAATCCCAGCCCCTAGGAGTCCGCTCTAGCACACTACTATTCCTCCTGCAGGAAAAGCGGGCCGCTCTGTTTGCGAGAGCCGCCAGAGCACTTCCCTCCACTGGAAGAGCGCTAGGGATTAACTTCCACAAAAGGGCACCAGCCTTTAGCTGATAAAGGAGAACCTGCCGGCTTGCCCCTGAATGAAAGACGTATAATTCTGTGGATCACAATTCTAATCTCAACACCAATTGCTGAGAAAGAGAGAAGTGGAGTGGGAGAGATGCCCCTCCACTGCTTTCAGCTCAAATAATAATAATAATGTAAGGTTCTAGGCTCTGGATTCTGTCTTTGCAACTTAAACAATTTATCTACCTGACTTCTCTGAGTCTTTATTTCTCCATCTGTAAAATGGGGACAAATAATGACTTTCTCATAAGATGGTCGTGAGAAAACAACCTGCTGTTCATCAGTAATAACCCAGTTCCTATGAGCAGGTGAGTGAACACGTCGTCATTTGCCCTATGATAGGATGCTCTTCAGCAACCATGAGGCTCGGTCTCTTGATGCATACCATGCTGATAAATATAAAAAATCCTCCGGCTAAGTTAAAGGAGCCAGACAAAAAGTGCACATGTTGTGTGAATCATTTTTATAAAGTTCTAGAAAATGCAGACCAATCCATGGTAACAGAAAGTAGATGGGGGGTGGCCTGGAGCGGAATGTGACAGAGAGAGAGGTGGGAAGGATTATGAAAGAACATGGACCCTGTGGGAGGCACTGGAAATGCCTGTTATCTTGATTGAGGGGATAGTTCCCTGGTGTGCACATGTGTCAAAATCTACCCCACTGTACCTTTTAAATACATGCAATTTGTCATATGTCACCTACGCTTCAGTAAACCGTACGAAACAGGAGAGACCAAGAGGCGGTTTTTTTACTCCATGATTATGAGTTCATAGCAAATCTCATCATTACAGAAGATGCTAACAGTTAGGCGTCAGTTTTCCTCAGCAATGCCTCCCCACTATGTCTGAAAGGCTGGGTTTTAAAATAGTTTGTTGCCCTTGTCATATCCCAGGAGATGATTTGCATGACCAAGGATTACAAACTAACCGTTTCAAACACTCAAAAGACGCATGGAGTGTGTGATCACTGTTTTAAACTCATTGCTACAAACCTGTGAGCTCCCCGCTTTCCAGGGTGCTCCCCACCTTGTACACAGCTGTGCAGTTTTGCAGTCTGCCATTTGCCAAATGACACACTTAATTTCTGGAAAAAGTAAGTGAACAAACAAGAAAGTATGTGTCTAAGTTGACTGACAAAACTTGGCAGTTAGCATCTATTAAAAATCTAGGAGACGCCTGTATGATTGTGTATTTCAAAGTGCTTTGCTCACACAGTACAGACTTAAAAACACAGAAGGGGAGCTGGGTGCGGTGGCACACACCGGTAATCCCAGCAGCTCGGGAGGCGGAGGCAGGAGGATCGCAAGTTCAAGACCAGAGGCAGTCTGTGTAACTTAGTGAGACCCTGTCTCAAAAAAAAAGTTAAAAAAAAATGGGCTGGGGGCGCTGCTCAGTGGTCCAGCATTTGCAAAGCATGCAAGTGCAAGGCCCTGGGTTCAACCCCCAGTACCAAAAAAAAAAAAAAAAAAAAAAAAAAAACCAGAAGGGGATGTGATGAAAAGCCAGTTTCTGGCCATTCTCTAATAGTGGCCGACAGTGACAGGTGTTTTGCAATCTTTCTAGAAACATGGACTTATACATGTGTATATTCTCCCCCTCCTCCCTTTTAAACCCAGCCATGTATGTGGTAGCCTGCAGCCATAGCCCTATGGCATCCGATCCCGTCAGATCTCGGAAGCTAAGCAGGGTCAGGCCTGGTTAGTACCTGGATGGGAGACGGCCTGGGAACACCAGAAGCTGTAGGCTTGGGAGAAGGACCTGGCAACCCCCTCCCAAAAATCAATCTGCCATTGAAAACCCTCTGAACAGCAGAAAAGCACTGACAATAGTGTTTCCCCTGTTGTACAGAGGGTCACTATGAATCGGATACCGACTCAACAGCACTAACAACAACAACAACAACAAATGTATGTGGTAAGAAGCCCTCCAAGAGGTCCCCATGCAAAAGAAATTTGAGAGCCACTGACTCTTTTGTCTGTTTTTAGACAAAGTCTTGCTCCGTAGCTTGTGCTGCCCTGGACTCGCTAGGTAGCCCAGGCTGGCTTTGAACTTGCGCCCCCTCCTCCTCCATCTCCCCAGTGCTTACACGGGTGTGTGCCACCACAACCGGCTAGAACCACTGACTCTGGAGGCCTGGACTGTGTCCCCATGAAATTCATTGCTGGAGCCCTAACTTCTACCATGACTGTGTTTAGAGACGAGGCCATTGGAGAGGTGATGTGAGGTTCGGCGGGGTCATGAGCGTGGGTCCCCTACTCCAACAGGACTGTGTCCTTCGGAAGAGGGGACACCACAGACAGCTCCCTTCCCACTTACAACGAGGCCAATGGGGACACACTGAGGAGCTGGCTTCTCCCCCAGGAAAAGGCCTCAGGAGAAACCAAGCCACCCCTGGCACTGCGATCTGGGACTTCGAGCCTCTAGAAGGGTGAGAAAATAAATTTCTGTTGTTTAAACCACCCAGTCTATGGTATTCTGTTATGGCGGCCCAAATCGGCCAACACCTTTGCTTTTTCCACTAACAATACCAAAAGCACCGTCCCGAGGAGCGCAAGGAAGTTAGGTCCTCCGTTGGTAGAGAGGAGCGGAAGTCACACAGCTGTCGGGAAGGCAGCCTGGGATGGGAGCCTGGCTGCAGCTGTCCCGAGAGGCAGGTGGACTGGCCAAGTCACTCTGGGCGGGTGTACACGGGGAAGCCAAGGTGGAGTTGGCCTAACACTCACCCCTCCATCCTGACTTCTCAGGGTCCCTGTGGGTTAGCTGTAGGATTCAGGGACTGGAGCTGGTTCAGGGAGGGAGGGCGGCAACAGGCAGGCGGGGGCGCCTGTCCCAAGCCCCAAGGACTGAGGCACAAGGAGATGCTTATTCATGAGTAGAGTGGCTGTGGAAAACAGGAGTAAGGAGAGAGAGGAGAGAGACAGAGTCCCTAAAACCACACCCAGTCACACACTGTCATCTCCACCTCTCCAGTAGTCAGGGGTTGGGAGAAGGACCCAGCAACCCACTCCCAAAACACAATCAGCTATTGAAAAGCCTATGAATAGCAGAGAAGCACTGACAATCCTGTTTTGCCTGTTGTACGGAGGGTCACTATGAGTCGGGCACTGACTGGATGGCACCTAAGAACAATAGTCAGGGTTAACCCTAGAGTAAGTCTAGGCTAGGGGAGCTGAGGGCTGGCACTTGACTCAGTTGGTAGAGTGTCACTCTGCACTCTCTGAGGCCCTGGGTTTAATCATTAGCACTGCAAAAATTGGAGAAGGACCTGGCAGCCCATTCCCTAACAATCCTGAAACAATCAGCCATCGAAAACCCTATGAATAGCAGAGAAGCACTGGCATAGTGCAGGGCATGGCACAGTGTTGGGCAGTGTTTCATTCTGCTGTGCCTAGGGTTGCTATAGGGGAGCATTTCGTTCTCTTGTACACAGGGTTACAATGAGTCAGACCGGGCTCCACAGCACCTACCACCACCAACCACAGGGGAGCTAAACACCGAGTAAGGACAGTGGCGGCAGCACGGAGAGAATGGGGTGGAATCGAGAGACAATACATAGATAAAATTATATGGGGTGGAGACTGATGGGGAAACAGAGGGAGGAGTCTGAAGAAGGTTCCTAACCTTTTCTGCCAAGCTTGTTAGCCCAGAATTGTCAAGTCCTTCCCTGAGATTCTCATATAGTGAGCCGGAGGTGGAGCCCAGGAATCGGTGTATCATTTTTACCCTGGCTGAGGTGATTGGGGAAAAGTAACACAGTTAACTGACTTCAGTTTTAGATATGTTGAGTTTGAAAAGTCCTTGGAAAATAAAAATAATAGTGATTAAATCTGTTGAGTGTTTACACCAGTATTTTAAATGCACTATTTGATTCAATTCACACACCATCCACATGAAAGAGCTGCTATTATTATATCCATCTTGCAAGGGAGGAAACTAAGCTGTAGAGACCTGAAATTATTCCGCATTAATTACATAGCTAGTAAAAGGTAGATTTGAGTTTAAACCAAGTCACATCTTACTCTGAATCCCATGTCCTTTCCAACCATGCCTTACTGTCTGCTTAATGGATATTCCCTTAGGTAGTACCACTGGAGTCAAATTACAGATCAGGGCTGGAGATAATGATTTGAAAATGAAAATTAGTTTCCCATTGCACAAGGACAGCCTTCAGAGAGAAGATGATATTGGGCCAAAGATGGAGCTGTGTCCCTATTTGAGAAGGCGGGCAGAGGAGGATAAAGCCAAGCAGGTCAGAATGATTCAAATGAGAACCAGAAGCAAATGTTATAAACTAAGCAGGCTGAGTTGCCAGAAAGAGTAAGTTTAAATTGAGCAAACTAAGTTGCAGTAAAATAAATTCCCATTGACTTTGGGAATAGGATGTGATTTTTTACCTTGTCCAGAAAGGTGGAGAAAGAAGCCCAATCTCAGCAGATTAAAGAGTGAGAAATAAAGAAGTGGAGTATTGAAGAAAAACTGACTCACTGATCATAGTTAAAATGTGGTGAGATGGAGTTTATTCAGGACCATCATGACGGGTGTATCAATGCAGTGGGGTCTTTGCAGCAGAGGAAAGAGATTGAACTCAACTCTAAATATAACTCCAAACACCATGCGTAAGTAGGAGACTATAGCCAATGAGCAGGGTGAGGTGTTTTCATTTCAAAACAATATAATTTCATAATGTGACTGTTTTCACTTTATATTATAGCATTTTGTCATGTCATTCACTATTTTAAAATAGTATTTTTCTGCCTAATAATTCCATATTCACTGTTACATGTTTAGGGCCAGTGAAAGAGCTTCAGATGACTCTCTAGAACAATTATTTCCATTTCCTCTCCATCAGAAATATATCATTTTAGCTAGGTGTGATAGCACACACCTGTAATCCCAACACTTGGGAGGTTGAGGCAGGATGATCATGAGTTTTATACTAGTCTGGGCTACATAGCCAGACTGTCTCAAACACACACACACACACACACAGAGAGAGAGAGAGAGAGAGAGAGAGAGAGAGAGGAAGGAAGGAAAGAAAGAAAGAAAGAAAGAAAGAAAGAAAGAAAGAAAGAAAGAAAGAGATCAGTCTTACTTTACCATGCTCTCACTAGCTGTGGTGTTACCAGTTTTTTTTTTCAATATTACCAATTTGACAGGGAAAATAGGGCGTGGAATTGTAGGTTTTAATTTGCATTTCTTTATCATTTTTAGCTATCTTACGGGTTTATTAGTTATTTATATTCCTGCTACATAATGTTCATATCCTTTGCCATTTTACCTGACAATCATGTTTTTATTAATTTGAAATAATTTTTAATATCAAAGACATGAATACTTACTTGCCATCTCGAGCACACGTTTTTATCAAAAAAATTTTTTTCTTTTTTAAAATTAATAATTATAATTATATATATATTTATATATTATATTATTTATCTATATTATATATTATATAATTATTATATATAATTATATAAATATAATTATAATTAAAAATTAATAAATGTTAGTACTCCATACTAAGGCTTTTGCTATTTCCATTGTGCATTTATTACATTGTTTTTTGTTACAGTTCAAAAAAAGATTTTTTCTTGTTGTTATTAGGTGCCATCGAGTCGGTATCCGACTCATAGCGACCCTCAGAGGGTTTTCAATGGCTGACTCTTTTGGGATTGCCTTGGGAGTGGATTGCCAGGTCCTTCTCCCATTTTTGCGGTGCTGGGAATTGAACTCTGGACCTCAGAGACTGCAGGGCAGCGCTCTACCCACTGAACTAAATCCCAGCCCCTAGGCGTAGCTAATCCTCTAAACATCATGGTACTGATATTGTAAAGTGATGAACGACATTTGCAAATATTTGTGTGTGCTCTTTGGTGGCTGTATTCTAAACATCATGGTACTGGTATTGTAAGGTGATGAACGACATTTGCAAATATTTGTGTGCGCTCTTTGCTGGCTGTATTTTAAGCACGAGCAGTCGCCATCTTCCTCATTAAAATCACAATCATACTTCAGCATTACGCCACATAGTCTTTTCTTTATTTTTGACTTGAGCTTATCGTTTTCCACTATTACTGTGGCAGGGCATTTTACTACTACAAATAAAAGTCCGTTTTCTCCACGGAACACCCAGGGCTGAGAAGCGGGCGGTAGATGAACTGTACGCAGAGCTTTTGCATGAAAGCCTAATCCTTTCAATGAGTTAAAAAGAAAGGAAAAGCCGTATTTCATACTTCACAGTGACTAGGGGTGGCTCCTGGCTTTAGAGTCAGGAAGCCCTGGCTCCCACTTAATAGCTAGCCCTGCAGCCAGCTTCCTCTGTAAAACGGGAATCCTCAATTTTGCAAGATTTTTGTGAGTTACATGAAGGAGTAAGTTTCAGGCCTGACACACAGCAAGTACCCCCCACACACACACGCCACCACTCTTGGGTTAGTCTGACCCAGTCCTGTCGCTGTTTTCAAGGTTCTGCTTCTCAGGCGTCTTGCTAAACTCCCTACAACTCCGAGCTCTCCTAAGTTTTGTTTTGTGTAGACCTAACCTTGATCCTCTTAGGGAACTATGATAAAATAATACAAGGAAAACCTCCTTGTTGTTTTCTGGGCGTCCCAGTGGCAGTGATCTTTCTGAAAAGGAACTAGGAAAAAGTGATTGGCCACCAATTCAGCAACATCAGAAGCAGATGTGACTGTGGTAAGATGTTAGTAACATACGAAGGACTTGCAAATATTGGAGGATGGAGGGAACACAGGTGTGGGATTGGGCACAGGAATGTACACATAGAGCAGGACAGCCACGTTCTCCGGGGTCACCATCATGACTGCTGACGGGCGGGAGAGCATGTGCTCCTCTGCCAGAGCCCAGTGTCAGGCGTCACATGGCAACTTGCGGTTGTTGGAAATACAGAAAATAGTAGCCAAATTTTGATTGGTAGTTTGACTTAAAGTCTTTCAATAAGTCAAAACTGTCCTCACTGGAGGTTAAAACAATATTTATTCCCCCCTGTGTCCACTTGTGAGATTTCTAGACAAAAATAGCTACTCCCTGGCTAGCTCATTAGCAGAATCTAGAAAATGGAAATAGGGACGAAGCTCTGGAACTCTCTGAAGAAATGAAAGTCCGAGCTGGGCGTGTGGCGCACGCCTGTAATCCCAGCAGCTTGGGAGGCGGAGCCAGGAGGATCGCAAGTTCGAGACCAGAGGAAGTCTGCAGAATTTAGCGAGACCCTGTCTTAGAAAGTAAGGAAAAAAATAAAAATGGGCTGGGGGTGCAGCTCAGTGGTCCAGCACTTGCAAAGCATGCAGGCATGAGGCCCTGGGATCAACCCCCAGTACCACACACACACAAAAAAAAAGAAATGAAAGTCCGTTCTACGCTGCCCTTCCATCCTGGGGGTCCCCACACTGTTATCTGACCTTGACCTCAGCGGACTCATCTCTGAGGTCTTCCCTGACATTCAAAGCAGCTCCGTGGCGCCCTCTCTGTTGGAACGCCTTGCTTAGGTCCAGTGTTTCACACATTCCTAGTCACTTGTTTGTGTTGCACCCATTACTATCTCACCTCCTGGAAGGGAATCTCCACCTGTGCAGGGCACCGGCCTGGGCACCACACACCGGAGCACCTAGCGCAGGGCCAGGCTCAGTGCTGGGCTCCGTGGGCACAGGTTGAGTGAAGTGTCTTCAGAGAAAAGACCACAGCTCAAGTTTACGACCTCCACGCTGGCTCTCTTCTTCCCCCTCTGGCTTTTCTTTACGTTTAACAGGGACACACGCTTGCAATTTCTCCAGACACACTCGCAGTGCTCAGTCTCTACTGACTCTCTCTCAGGAGACCCGGGCAAGCTGACGGACCTCCATGGAGAAATGTGGTTGCATCTTCTTTCCTCCCTTTTTTTTTTTTTTTCCTGCGGTACAGGAGTTGAACCCAGAGCCTTGCGCTTGCATGCTCTGCAAGTGCTGGACCACTGAGCTGCACCCTCAGCCCTTTTTTTTTTTTTTTCTTGTTTTTTTTACTTTTTGAGACAAGGTCTCGCTAAGTTACGCAGACTGCCTCTGCCCTCGAACTTGCGATCCTCCTGTCTCTGCCTCCCAAGTCGCTGGCATTATAGGCGTGCACCACCACACCCAGCTTCTTTCCTTACTTTATAGCAGAAATTGTTCAGAAAATTAGCGGATCATAGCTAAACTAGGGTATTTTCATGCCCTAAGCTGTTAACAAAGATAAAGCTAAAGATAGTAATCATCATCATCATCATCATCATCATCATCATCATCATCATCATCCAACCCTTGACCCCCTGCCTCCTGTCCCCTGTGAATATTGGGGTTTTCGTTCATTCCCCACTACTCAGTCCCATGCCAATGCACCTGAGGAAGAGCTCTTGAGAGCCTGTACTTTTGTTTTCAGGTAATAAAGCTAACACAGGCCGGGCACGGTGGCGCACGCCTGTAACCCCAGGGACCCAAGAGGTGGAGGCAGGAGGATCACAATTTCGAGACCAGAGGCAGTCTGTGTAATTTAGCAAGACCCTGTCTCAAAAAGTAAGAAAATGGACTAGGGGTGCAGCTCAGTGGTCCAGCACTTGCAAAGCATGCAGGCGCGAGGCCCTGGTTCAACCCCCAGTACTGCAAATTAATTAATTAATTAATTAATTAAAACAAAGCTAATGTAAATTCATGGCTACACAGAAACCCAGTAGCACATAGAAAATACAGAAAACCACCAGTCACCCAGCGTTCACACTGAAGACACTGCCTTCCCACAGGGAGCAGACAACCAGCGCCAGCTTCCTGGAACACCCTGCCAGGGCTTTTTTCTAGGTACTTGTTTTAATCTGCCACAAACATTTACTTTTTTAAAAACAGAGCAAAATTTTTGTTATAGTACGAAGAGAATGATGGTTTGTTGGTTTCGTTGATGGTTATTACCCAGAGCTTAGAACAGTGCTTGACTCAATAATTATCACTTGTTTGGATGAATGAATGGAGGGAAGAAAGTAAATGATATCAGTCTGTTAAACATGAAATCTGCTCTATTTTGAGAATGTCCATTTGTTTATGTATGTTCCTTTGCGTGGGTGATATTTCCCTATGTGCAACCTTTGGACAATTCTTCAAAAAAAAAAAAGATAAACTTCCTGTTCAGGGAGGTCTTTAAAAGTACATTTGGGGTGTTTATGGCAAGCACATCCAGGGTTTTTGTTTGTGGAGTTTAATTGAAAAATCCAAGTCAGTGGTGACTCTAGATCTTTGTTTATTCTGAAATAAGTAAAACTTTTTAGTTTCTTGCTTGTCAGAATAGAATAGAATAGAATAGCAAGTTGCCATTTGGATTTGTAAAGGAGAAAAAAATTCCTTCTATATTTCTAGGTTCTCCACTGTGGCCCCTGAAATGAAATATAAATTAAAAAAAAAAAGAAAGAAAGACAGAAATTCATTGACATGTACTCTCTCTCTCATATATATATCATATATATATATACATACATATTTTATATATATATATATATATATATATATATATATATATATATATATATATGGAGGAGAAGGACCAGGCAGCCCACTCCTGAAGCAATCCCAAAACAATCAATCATGGTATCACATGTCTCCTGTCATCATCTATGTAGAGTTTCTACCCCAAAATGTTTACCCCCAAAATGTCTACCCCCAAAAATGTTTAATCTAAATGTGAGAAACAACCAGACAAATTCAGATCGAAGGGCATTCTGAGCTGGATTCTCAAATACTGAGCTGGCATCTTTACATGAACCACCAGAATTCCAGTATGGCTTAGAAAAGACAAATATTTTTTTCTCCTGTCTGCTATTTCTATTGCTTAGATTCTGAAAATAAACTAGCCAGGAAGTAGCCTCTTGTGCTCTGGAAACTAAACTAATATAATACAGAGCACAGCAAAGTCCCATTCTTTACCTAATTACAGGAACATCTCTCCTTGATTAAAATTTATTGACATCATTATCTTTGACCAGAAGCCAAGCGAATGCAGACGTCCTTAGAAAATGTGTTCCTGAGAAAATGGGAAAAAACCAGATTCACACAGTGCCGCTCGAGGTTCTCCTATTTTTACCCCGATGGCTGATCCCTCCCAGGTACTCATTGCCTGAAAAAACATTGGCATCGTGGATTTTTCTCTATTCTGTCAGTTTTACAATGCTGTCTGCTTCTAGCTATGGAACGAAGGTAATTTCCATTTGAGGGAGGTTTGCCATGCGGCTGGCTCAAGCCAAAGGAGGCACCCGCTGGTTCTAAAACACATTTACCACCCTAAGACTCTGTGGAGGAAAGGACAGAGGCACCCTTCCTTCCAAGCTTCCTGTCCTACCATGTTAACACTGAGAAATATGACCCAGAAGGGAGTTCAGTTAATCATGAAACTTGGTAGGCCAAATTGGGTTTGTTGTTGTTGTTGTTAGGTGCCGTCGAGTCGGTATCCGACTCATAGTGACCCTCTGTACAATAGGGAAACACTATTGTCAGTGCTTCTCTGCTGTTCATAGGGTTTTCAATGGCAGATTGATTTTTGGGAGGGGGTTGCCAGGTTCTTCTCCCAAGCCTACAGCACCTGGTGTTCCCAGGCGGTCTCCCATCCAGGTACTAACCAGGCCCGACCCTGCTTAGCTTTCGAGATCTGACGGGATCGGATGCCACAGGGCTATGGCTGCAGGCAAATTGGGTTTAGATTACTTTTATTAGTTAATTAGTTCAACCCATATTTATTGAGTGTCTGCTGTATTTGAGAATTCTGGAAGATACAGTTAGAAGTAAGAGAGTAGATGCCACTGATGGGGTTGGGCAGTTGTGGAGCAACTAATCATACAATTATGTTGTTGTTGTTGTGGTTGTTAAGTGCCTTCAAGTAGGATCGGAGTCACAGCGACCCTATGTACAACAGAACGAAACACTCCCTGACACAGTGCCATGCCTGGCACTATATCAGTGCTTCTCTGCTATTCATAGTGTTTTCAATGGCTGATTTGGGATTGTTCTGGGAGTGGGCTGCCACGCCCTTCTCCCATTTTTGTAGTGCTGGGGATCAAATCCAGGGCTATAGACTACACAGAGCAGTGCTCTACCAACTGAGCTAAATCCCAAGCCCCATTTAATTAGCTACTTAAATAGAATTGACAAAGGGGCTACAAGAGGGAAATATGTAATACTGCAAGAGCATAAACACAGAGATAACTGAGGTACAGAAAGGCCTCCTACAGAAGCAGTATTGAGATCAGTATGGTGGCGCATGCCTGTAACCCCAGCAACAGGGGAGACTGAGAAAGGAGGATTTAAGTCTGAGGCTAGAGGCAGCCTGCACAACGTAGCAAGCCTTTGTCTCAAGATGAAAAAAAATTAAAAATTGGCTGGAGATGGAGCTCAATGGTAAAGCACTTGCCCAGCATGAGCAAGGCTCTGGCTTCAACCCTTCAATACTGAAGAAAAAAGAAAGACAGAAAGACAGAAAGACAAAGAGAGACAGAGAGAGACAGAGAGAGAGAGAGAGAGAGAGAGAGAGAAGAGAAGAGAAGAGAAAAACAAACAACAACAACTTCTGAGTTCTGAAGGAGTAGAGGACCAGCGGGAGAATAGAGAGGAGGGCAGGGTGCTGCGTGAGAGGAGGCCAAACGCTGGTCACAGAGGGCTCTGGGACCCTGGAGAGTTGAAGCGAGCAGAGGCCAGAAGGCCTGGCAGGTGAGTTCCAGTCTTCGGGTTGAGGCCCTGGCGGGATGTGCAGGTGCGGGGCGCTGCAGAACAGCGATGCTGGGCTTCCAGAAATGACCTCTGTGCAGGAAGCTCTGTGTGTTGTTCTGATGACGTCAGCAGAACATCTTCCTGAATTGAAAATCACTTGGGTCAGAGGATGTGAGGTGGGCTTTTGTTGTTGCTACCTGTACTTTTTAGTGGAAATTTTTACACAGACGAAAACTGGAGGAGATATATAATGAATCCTCATATATCCATTTGTGGAAACAAAAAAGTTTACAGAAAAAGGTTTGTCATGATCCCACTGGCTCTTTGCAGACCAGCCCCAGCCAGACCTCAAGGTCCTTTGATAAGGGAAACTATGTCACAGAGAAGGTCATCCATGATAAACTAACCAGAGAGCTGATAACTGGAATTCCTGTAAGACTGACGTCTGAGAAATGAAAAATTACTCTGTACCCCTCTCCCTTAACTGCTAAAGAATTGTCGCTTCTATAGCCTTGCTTTTCTGCCCCTATCCTATAAAGCCCCTAAGCACTGTGAGTTGGCTGCTGCTTTCTAAAAGTCCACTCCCAGGACTGAAAGTAGCCGGCAGGCCAGTCTAAATAAACTTTTCTGCTCCCGATCCTTTTGTGTCTTGGAGTATTTTTTCTGGGGTCGAGCTGATGGGTACAACACATTCTCAGTTTCAATAATGATCAGTAGACAGCCAACCACTTTCTATCCACACCATATACCCACCACCTGATCCCCAGTACATAATCTTGAACCAAATTCTAAGCATCATTATTTACCTGTAAATATTTCAGCATGTGTTTCTAAAACATAAAAATGCTTTTTTTTTTTTACTTTAGCAATACCATAATTATATCTGAAAATTATAATAATTCCTTTTTTTTTTTTATGAGACAGGGTTTTTCACCATATAGTCCAGGCTAGCCTTGAACTTGCAGTCCTTCCACCCCAGACTCGTCAGACCACAGAGATGTACCACGCCTCGCATAATAATTCTTTAATATGATCAGATATTCATATAGTGTGGCTTAAACATTTTTAAAGCCTTGGACATACATTGTTAAAATGCTTTTCATATTCAAAAAGTTTATATTCTCACCAACCATGTTCAGTACTGACTCCTTACCAAATCTTCATCGAAACTGAGTATCTTTACACGACCAGTTTAATAAATGAAAAATATATCTCACTGATACTTGAATTTGCATTTATTACCCCTGTGGTTGGGTATTTTTCCATTAGCTTATGAATTATTTCTACTTCCTCTTTTGGGCACTCTCCGTTGCTGGCCTTCCTATCTCTGCCAAGGGGCCGTCTGGCTACTTTTTGAACGTTTCCTGTAACAGAAACTTTATTACTTCAGGGTCCACAGTCCTGAATAAAAGCTGTGATTGTTAGAAAATGCCTTGCGTTGAACTGAAGTCTTTATATTGAACTCGATGACTTCTCCCTAATTTTATCCGGTGGAGCTGCCCAGATGCCCTTCTAGGTAGACGCCATGCATGGGAATGCCGGATAACAATTAGTACAGCTTTCTAAGTTCTCCAAGCCAACATCTCAGTTCATTCATCTGCTTGTTTCCTATGATTCTCAAAGTCTTTGTTATTTTTGTCACCCCATCCTAGACACACCGAGCTTAATGCTCCTAATAAAATGTCTCTCTGGCTCCGTATTTCTTTAGCTACAAGATGACATGCAATGCAAATGGGATGACACTAATTCTTATTCTCCTGCTCTGTAAAGCAATATCATTTAGCATTTTAAAAAATATTTTAAAATAGGCTCTAATGATTTGGAACCAAACATTTGGAACTAGAAAAAGGCTGTTATAAAACATCTTATTCCTTAATAAATCTTATCCGGATATTTTCTATCAAATTATAATGGCACTGGTCAGTTTTTCATTGCTGTCACACGTATCTGAGAGAAACAGTTTACAGAAGTGATTTATTTTGGCTCGTGGTCACCTGGCTCCATTGCTTTGAGGCAAGGCAGAAACATCGCGGCAGCAGGGCCTGAGGGAAGAAAGCTGCTCAGCGCATGGTGGCCAGGAAACAAGGCACAAGGTGCACCCTTTCCGGGCGTGCGCCCAGCAACCCAGCTCCCTCAGCTGGCTTCCAGCTTCCACAGTTTCCTCCAACTCTCAAAAAACCAAAAATAACAAATAAATAAATAATAAATAAATAAGTAAAAGTATACCAATCAATTCTTAAATTAGTTTTTAGACCCCAGGACACTGAGATTCCCTAACCAATGCATAAAGTTCTTTTTTTTTTTTTTTTTTTGGTACTGGGGATTGAACCCAGGGCCTTGCGCCTGCATGTTCTGCAAGTGCTGGACCACTGAGCTGCACCCTCAGCACCCCCCCACTTTTTTTTTTTTTTTTTTTTACTTTTTGAGACAGGGTCTCACTAAGTTATGGAGACTGCCCCTGGTCTCGAACTTGCGATCCTCCTGCCTCCGCCTCCCAAGCCTCTAGGATTACAGGCGTGCGCCACCATGCCCTGCCATAAAGTTCTTTTAGATATTCTACTCTGGTGGATTATTTTAAGATTTCAAAATATATGAGGTCGTTAAGATCATGGACCATTAGGACCTGAGATCCAGGATAGGCCAGTGTCTTCTACAAGGGATTCACCGATAGCAAAGGGACACCTGGTACTTTGTTTCCGTTGTAGATGGCGGGAAATTGTGCCCCACTGTGGGCATCACTGTGTTTCACAGTCTTCTCTATCTCCACCATTGCTACATAGAACGAAGACAGACGCAGCACTGTGTTCCACTGTGGTGCAAAGGACATCACGACTACCACCAGCGAAAACCACACAGCAAGTTCCCTGAGGGCTCCGAGGGGCCTGGGAGAGGTCCACGCTGGCCAGGCTTATCCTCAGCAATAACAGTCAGCTGGAAGAGGTCCCTGCTGCAGACTTTCTAAAGGTCAACGACTTGAGTCATGACAAGTTCTCAGGCACAGTCACAGATGTGGATTTGAGTGGTGCTGTCTGGTATTTGGCATATGGGGTTAACAATTACAGGCAGTAGCAATGGCTTCCACATCAAGAAATTAAATAATTGCCAATGAAACATTTATAAATGCTACTTAGTAGATAAGTTGGTTTCCTGATTTCTTCCTAGGACAGGATGTAGCTTCTAGAAAATTTGATTTTCTTTAGTTTAAACATATCTTTTTTTAGTTGAAATTTTTCTTGAGGTCACTGTAGGCTTATCGGCAGTGGTCAGAAATAACAAGGAAATTCTGCATATCTGTTACCTAGTTTAAGCATATCTTAGGTATTCTGGAGATGTTGTTCTTTTCATCCCAAGATGGTGAAATTACTTTCTTCTGACTCAGCCACTGTTGATGTTTTATATCTCCATGAATAGTGCAATTCAATTTTTGACCAAAAATGGCCAATTTTTTTGCACTCTCTAGTTCATATATAGCCTGCAGCTGTAGCCCTGTGGCATCCGATCCCATCAGATCTTGGAAGCTAAGCAGGGTGGGGCCTGGTTAGTACCTAGATGGGAGACCGCCTGGGAACACCAGAAGTTGTAGGCTTGGGAGAAGGACCTGGCAACCCCCTCCCAAAAATCAATCTGCCATTGAAAACCCTATGAACAGCAGAGAAGCACTGACAATAGTGTTTCCCCTGTTGTGCAGAGGGTCGCTATGAGTCGGATACCGACTCAATGGCACCTAACAACAACAGTTCATATATGGGGTGGGGTTGTAGCTCAGTTGGTAGAGTCCCTGCTCTGTGCACTCTGAGGTCTGGGTTTGATCCCCAGCACCACAAAAATGGGAGAAGGACACAGTAACCCATTCCTGAAACAATCCTGAAATAATCAGTCATACAAAACCCTATAAATAGCAGAGAAGCAGTGACATAGTGCTGGGCATGGCACAGTGTCAGGGAGTGTTTCTGTTTTGTTGTATATAAGGTCAGGATGATTTTGACTCAATTTGATGGCACCTAAAAACAACGGTTCACATATATATCTATAAAGTTGGGCTGGGAGTTAGCCCACATATGTTCTTAGTAGGAAATCAATATATTTCTCTACAGTTGTACAAAATGCATCAGAATATATAACTAGACAATTAGAGCAAGAGGAACTGAAGTTCTAATTCACTTTGTGATATGTGTGGTTATTACCATACTAAATGGTGTAGTGTACTTATACTCACTTTAAAATTAAATCAGGTTTAGAGATACCATTTTGCACCAATCAGATTGACAAAATCTTAAAAGTTTGAGTATTGGTGGAGACAAAAGAAATTCAGGAACTTTTTGTTGTTGTTGTTTTTCAGCTTTTTGAGGTAAGGTCTTGCTATGTAGCCCAGGCTGGCATAGAATTAGAGATCCTCCTGCCTCAGCCTTCCAAGTGCTGGGATTATAGGCATGCACCACTACACCTGACATACACCTTTGACGAGAGTGTAAGTTAGATCAGTAGTATGATCTAGGTGCTAAATGTCCTCAAATGCTCGGGTGCTATCACGTGGCTCTACTAGGAGATGATGGACCCTTTAGGAGCTGGAGCTTAGTGAGGGGAAGCCAGGCCCCTGGGAGAGTGCCCTTCAGAGGGATCGTGGGTTCCCAGCCTCCCATCTCCTTCTCTTTTGCTTTCCAGCCTCCTCACTGTGACCCTTCCCTCCATGTCCTCCCTGCTGTGAAGTCCTGCCTTCCTGTAGGGTCACAGCCAACAGATCCAAGTGACCTCGGACGGACGCCTCTGAAACTCTAAGCCACAGTAACCCTTTCCTCCTTTTATGTTGATCATCTCAGGTATTCTCAGGGCCAGAAAGCTGACCAACACAGCCAGCTCCTTTGGAAAGCAATTTTCAATGGTCAGTAAGATTGAAATGCGTATGTCCTATTCTCCATCATGTCCATTTCTAAACGGATACTCTAGAAAATCTTTCTTATATGAGCATAAAGATAAAAAATCAGGGCAGAGATGCTTAGAAACAATTTTTTTAAAAAGATCAAATTAGAAAAATTCTACTGTATATGTTCATGGTTAGAAAAATGCATTAAGGTGTGTTTCATGCATGTGATAATCCCATACTGTGGTTAAGGTGACTAGTTTTGTATTATCATGATTAGATCTTATAAAGTAACAGTAAATGAAAAACTTAGGTGCAAAAAGATATATATACATATATATATATGTATATATATATATAAATATTTATGTAAAAGTATTAAAATTATAAAAATGCCATATATTTTTAATTTATAAAAACAATAATGTATGAAAATGTAGACCTAAAGGATAAACACCAGATTTGTGACAATATTATCTCTGGAGAGGGAGGTAGAAAATTAGGACTGGAGAAAGGTAAAAGGGGGATTGTTTTTAACCATAAAGTTTATTTCATTTCCAGAACAAATAAAAAACTTAAACATATGTGACAAAATGGGAACTTCTGTTTTGGTTAAATTTCTGCTTATGTAGTTATACTATTTCTTATATTTTATATGACTTTTTCTCTTCTACTACTTTAACAGCTCAAAGAAGTCAAGATGGGTAAAGTTCATAAACTACGATAGTAAAAAAAGTGAAAAGGATTTCTGAAAGTAGGTAGTAGTAAGTAATTTATACCATAACTATTTTGAGTTCCCCTCTTTGAGGACATTTTCCTGAATCCTTATCTCTAGACTTTACCTCCCCCAGAAGTCACATGCCTCCTGTGGCTTTATATTATAATTAGAATCAGAGCTACCAAGCCAGTAACACTTTAAAGTTCAATTACATTTATACAATGACAGTCATTACTACCTTTTACAATAAATAGGGAAGAGGATAGAGTGTTTCATTGCAAACCATAAAGACGATGTTTCATAAGTAAAATAAGAATTGCAAAGGTTCTGAAGAAAGATAGGCGAAATGGGAGGGAAAGAAGGAAAGACAGAAGGAGAGAAGGAAGGAAGGAAGGAAAGACGAGGGGAGGAATAATTGTTGGTTATTAAGGAGATAATTGACAGGATTCTACTGTCATAGCAATTATTAATATCAGCTTTCAGTTGTCTACAGTTACCTATAGTTCATCTACATTTATCAAATTCTATATGCAAAATTTTCAGTGACTCTTCCCATTCATATATACATAATGTGTGTATCATATATTCATAAATCATATATAGAGAGGTTAAAAGCATAAGTGTTAGAGCCAAATGCCTGGTTTGAATCCAGATTATTACATTTATTGTTTATGTGACTTTAGAGAAGTAACTTAGCTATTTTTAAAAATAGCAATTTGATTTTTTAGTTATTGAGCTGTTAGTTATTTTAGTTCCCTCATGTATAAAATGAGAATAATAGTATTCTACCTTATAGGACATTACATTGATTAACTAGATTAATATGTTTAAAGCGTAAAACATAAAAAGGCTCAATAAATGTTGGCATGTCAAACACTCCTTTAATACATTCCTTAAATGCATATTTAAATGACAGCATATTCCCCAAATGTTGTGCACTTAGCCAGCACCCAGGAATATTGATAATAATGATCACAAAACACCCCTAACTTGGACAGGAAATCCATGAAGTCACTGTAAAGGTCATTTCTCAAGCCAACACTGCCTTATGTCTACTCTTGCCTGTTAAGGCCCCATCATTATTGACACTTCATGTCACAACATGGTTTAGCTGTCACACCTGCCTCTCCAATGCTATAGTAAAAGATGATTTCTGTGCCTTGGCTTTCAGGAGACACAATTATCCAAAAATAAAGTAGATGCTTCCAATTTAGACAATGGTAAAGTGGCAGAGACTTCATAAAATTGAACTTCCTATTTAGCCTTCTTCCCTATGAACCAAGCCATCCCAGCTCCTTTAATCTTTTCCTGTAGATATTGCCTGCTCACTTAATTTTTCCACTTATTTTTTCCCTAGTCCCTATGTGTACTTAAAATGAATAGAGTTACACACTGGACAGATGCGCCAGCTACTTTCCCATTTACGTCATGCAGAGTCCTGTCATTACAGCCCAAACCCTAGTACCTTGCAAAAAAGGAATGTTACAATAATCACCAAGGCTCAGTCTCTTGTGTGCCAGATTTTCAGCTCTAGAAACTATGATTTAATATTAATTTGTATATAGACATATGATTAGCTCATAGTAATCTTGGGCACATATAATTGAAACCTGCCATGTAAAATAAACGTTCTGAAGATACTGAAACATGAGCTAATAACTCTGTGTACCTGTTTTTCAAGAACGTGACCATGATTTCCTTATGTTTTTACCTTTCCATGGATGTTCCTTTAGAAGCAACATAAAATAAATGTAAAAAGATTCTACAACTGAAAAATAAAAGGTAAAGAATTAAAATACCCTGGATCTTCACATTTTAAATATATCTACTTGGATTCTATTGACCAGCACATTCAAGTTTCTCAGCCAGGAGTAAGAGAATCAAATATAACTCAGAGTTTTATTAAAAGCAGTATCATCCTGTAGCCTCCCAAATGAAGACTTTGGCTTTCGTAACTTTAATAACAAGCTCAATAATAAGCTGTGTGCACAACGCTTTGGCCCCCAAAGCTGCCAGCTACATCTCTTGGTGTTTTTCAGACAGGCTTTGCTTTCAGATGTTTTGTTTTTTGTGGTGCTGGGGATTAGAACCCAGGGCCTTGCACATGCTAGGCAAGTGCTCCACCACTGAGCTACATCCCCAGCAGCTCCCTCAGGTCTTAATTAAAAGAATTCTTCCATTCAAACCACATTTATTTCATGAGCCACATTCTACCGGTCAAGCCCCATGACGTTTTTATATCCAGCCCTCAGTAAGACACAAAGACTTCAAAAATAAATAAGCAATTAAAGAGAAGGAAGTAATTAGCTTTTATTCTCATATATAGAGATAATTAGACTCCTTGGTTCCCAGTCATCTTAAGGTGAGGCTTGCTGTATTTATTTTTAGCGGCCATAAAACAGACCTCTCTTCCTACATCGTCACTGCCTGAGTAGTCATGGGCCTGACTGGTACTCAAAATATTTTCCATGTGGAAATAAGTACAGGGTAAGAATAGTAACGCAGTCTGAGGTTCTTAGAGAGCATGGGAAAATGGGGGTCTGTTTGTGTTGTGTGTTTTTTCCTTTGAAATGGCTGTGTGATGGAAATAGCAGACATAGACTTCTATAAAGTTGGGTTCTCCAACTGCCTTCTCTTGTCCTGGGTTCAAAGCTCACTTGGCAAACGCCCCACACTGGTCAGCATTGCAGCGTCTCTTCAAATGACAAACACTGGTCAGCGTTTTAGCATCTCTTGCCTTGTCTGATGCTGGGTGCTTAGAAGACAATCGCTCGTGTTGCAAAATCCACCAAAGCAACTATTTTAAGTTCACTAATCTCCAATTTCAAATTTTAAACCCAGGTAGGAAACACTGTCCCGTTTTAACTCCTCATTTTCAGTATTTAACATTGGCTTCCTGGGCACTGAGCTCTTCCTGGATGGCATTAGAATATGCTTCTCAAAAAAGAACGTGGCTTACAGATCCACCTGTCTTAGGTTCTTATCAGAGTTGAAAAAATTGAAAAAATGAAAGCCTGTTATAAATGTCAAGAATGGAACAAAGGTCCCAGGAAGCCCGATGTGATACGGAGCACTTAATTACCACGCCAGGCCCCGAGCGCGGTTGTTCAGTGGTGACTAACAGGTAGAGAGATAGCTCCGCTCCAGGCACAGATCACCCTGTTATCACAGGGGAACTCCTGGGCATGACCAGCCTCCTCCACAGCCCTGACGTGGCAAGGGCTCCTTTTCCTAGTCCTTGGCCCCTGAGGAGAGATTCCACCTTCAGGCTCAAGGTGGGTAGAGCCGGAAGGACCTAGATACCGAGGTCACGAAGAATAGGATGGCCGACACTTTGTCCTGGGGATACTGCTCAAGCCATCATCTCAGTGAGGTGTCATTCAAGCCAGGCCTTGTTTCAGGGAGGCTCAGAAAAGATGAAGTTTGCATAGCAGGCAGGGAGGGGAAGAAAAGTCAAGAGAGATCCAAAGAGCCCTGTGTCAGCCTCGGGAGAGACAGTAATCGTTACGCACAGATCTACCCAGAATCCCACTGGACTTGGGAGCCCTTTGACTCCTAGCAGCTGTCAACTTGGGCCCCAGAGTGTCTGTATGAGCTATGTGGGGTAAGGTGAATCCGGTCCCCATCTCCAGAACACACACACACACTCACACACTCACTCACACACTCACACACAAACACACACACACACTCACACACTCACTCACACTCACACTGCCATCCGTCCTATGAAGGGATCCAGGATCAAAACAACCTGATCTGAATCTGACAAGGGGCGCTGATATCATTACAAAAGAGTGGCAAAGACAGCAGCCACTGATGGCTCAGGTGGCTTCTGTCGTGACTTCAGGACAGCTCTAACATTCCTCCTCCTTAACACTTCGTGGTTCCCAAAAGGGTCCCTTCCTGGAAAGGAAGAGAAAAGAAGCAGACAATAATGTGTCTGCTGTAGATAGGATGGCATGTTGGGGCTAGCGGTTCTTTAGACGAGGTTGAGATCACTGTTCTAAAGTGACAATTTCTCTGCTCTTTGTTCCTGAGACAGGATATGTTTCCATTGAAACCATATACCAATGAAGGGTTTTCAAGGTGACTTCATGATAAACATGGGGCAAATAGAATGCAGGACTTTTCTATATGAAAGTGGTTTTGTTTGAACTAAAATGTTAAATCTTAGGTGGGCATTAGAAAAACTACCTCCACCTACGTGTGTGATCCATACCTGTAATCCCAGCACTCGGGAGGCTGAGGCAGGAGGCTCATGAGTTCAAGGCCAGCCTGACCTACATAGTGAGACCCCCACTTAAAAGGAAGGAAGGAGGGATGGAAGGAAGGAAGGAAGGAGGGAGGGAGGGAGGGAGGGAAGGAAGAAGGAAGGAAGAAAGGAAGGGAGGGAAAGGAAGGAAGGAAGGAAGGAAGGAAGGAAGGAAGGAAGGAAGGAAGGAAGGAAGGAAGGGAGGGAGGGAGGGAGGGAGGAAGGAAAGAAAAAAGGGAGGGAGGAAGGGAGGGAGGGAATAAGGAAGGGAGGAAGGGAGGGAGGAAGGAAAAAACTATCTCCACTTTATCTTCTTCAGGGAGCCCCACTGAAATAAAATAAAATTGTGGTCAGAATCTGAACTCTGGGTCTGATGCTAAGTGGGAAATTGCCAGAGATGCTGAGTAGAAAGCACAGCACCTGGTAAAGGCCCACAAAGTCACTCGCCTTGAAACTGAAATCACATTTTCAACCAAGGAAGACATGATATTTCTACATTCTACTTGTTCCTGATCTTTTGACTGCATAACTCATATAATTTTATTTTAAACTAAAGCAAATATTTATATAATGCTTTGGATGATGCCTTGTAGTTTGTGAAACATCCAACACACGTATTGCCTCGTTTAACCTTAACAGCCGTTTGGCAAGATGGGAAAATTGGGGCTTGAGAGGTCTAGGTTTCTTAACCAAGGACTCCAACCTGCTAAGTATCATGGGTGGGCCTTAAAACAGATTTCAGACTCTAAGCCTAGATTTCTTTCTGCTATGCCTGGTATTTCTCATCCTTAGTCATTTTTCTACATGTTTCATTTTTAGATGTTTTCCTGAATTCAGAGTTCAGTTACTGTAAGATGAAAATATGCAGTGGCTATCAAGGCCTACAGGGCTGGGATTTAGCTCAGTTGGTAGAGCACTGCTCTGCAGTCTCTGAGGTCCCAAGTTCGATTTCCAGCACCACAAAAATGGGAGAAGGACATGGCAACCCAGTCCCAAGGCAACCCCAAAACAATCTGCCATTGAAAACCATATGAGGGTCGCTATGAGTTGGATACGACTCGATGGCACCTAACAACAACATCAAGGCCTACATTCTTTCCCAAAGTTCTTATTTAATTCAATTCTCCACATATTTTTAAAACTCTCTGAGGATAACATGGGGGCTTGCTGTGCATTGGGAAGACAGGGCATTACAGCAAGCTTAAGGTTCTGGGCCTGCAGCCATACCACTGTGGCATCCGATCCCATCAGATCTCGGAAGCTAAGCAGAGTTGGGCCTGGTTAACACTTGGATGGGAGACTGCCAGAGAACACCAGGTGCTGTAGGCTTGGGAGAAGGACCTGGCAACCCACTCCTAAAAATAAATCTGCCATTGAAAACCCTACGAATAGCACTGGCAATAGTGTTTCATCTGTTGTACACAGGGTCAGTACGTAGGGACACTGACTTGACAGCACCTAACCACAACAACAAAGGTCCTGGAAACAGACTACTTGGGCTTGAATCCCAGACCACTGCTTTCTAAAAGGAAGACCTTGGGTACTTTTCTATGCCTACATTTCCCCATCTGTATGCAGGGTATAATAATGTTATCTACTTCGTGGGGTTGTTATGGGAACTAAATGATGTGTCTCATATCAAGCACTCATAACCATGACTGAGACTTAGTAAGAATCAAATAAATCTAAGTTAATATTATTTGGAGAAACAAAGACTTATAGTAACCATGACTCCATAAATAACTATTTGAAATGCATATATAATTGCATGACCTGAGGGAGGCTGGTAAGTGCCATGGGATAGTATTAGCCAGTGTCGTTATGGTTCTGTGATGTAGGCAGGGACCCAGGAGGAGACTGCTTGAGAAGGTATGTGAGCAGTGGAGAATTCTAGAGGGTTGAACAAGCAGAGACACTTGGGCTTCCAAAAGAAATGGCGAGTAAAACTAGTACTTGATTCAATGGTTGTTTGAGGCAATGCAGCTGCATGGGAGGCTGAAGTAGGAGGGTCACAAGTTCAAGGCCAGAGGCTGCCTGTGCGAGTTAGTGGGACTCTGTCTCAAAAAATAAAATAAAAAAGGGGCTGGGGTGTGGCTCAGTGGTAGAGCACTTGTCTAGCATGTGTGAGACCCTGGGTTCAACTACCAGGGCTGCAAAAAGTCAAATTAAATAAAATAAAGCAAGGGAACCACTGGTGCCAGACCCCAGGAGTGAAACCTCCCAGAGGGGCTCCCTGCCCTCCGCATCTCCTCAGCCCGAGCAAGCACCTGACCTGAAGAGGGGAACCTCTCAGCTCCTGCATGGAGACGCCACCAAGCTTCCGAAGACGAGCGTAGCATTCCTGCCACACAGACTAAAGCTCTCGAGGCAGGGTCTGCCCCCGCTTCAGTTCTGACGTACTCTGACTTACCTAAGTCACCAGCTCCTTGCAGACCCTCTCCTCTGCCTCCCCCCTCGTACCCTCCACCATATTATTCTATCTAGTGACTTCTCTGTAGGGTGACTAAGACGCACACGGTCACTTTGGAGGAATGCAAAAGGGCCTTGTGGTTTAATGGCAACTGAACAAGAAACAAAAATCAACAACAAAGCATCCGTATCTTAATCTTCGCGTGAACTCGCTTACTCGACATTTCAGACGTGCCAGCTGAATCCCGCCTCAGACCCTCCGGCTTGATCCTGCTGTTTGACAGGGTGTAAACCGTGACACAGGAGCAATTGGCCTGATGGAAGCCCGTGAGTCAGCTGTGGAGTTGGCAAAGGGCCTGCGAGCCCAGGCTTCTGGCTAGATTAGCAGCCAAAGGAGGCTTCTGTTCACTTTATGCACGTATGCAGGTAGGCATGTGTTTATCATGGGGTACAGAGTGCTAATTCAATACAATAATCAAATCGGGATAGTTAGC